>JARKIC010002476.1:0-60517 GCA_029378375.1 Mycena olivaceomarginata
GAGTACCGGGTAGAGATGCATCCGGATTGGCGGCATTGAGTCCTGCCCTAAATTTCGAACCTGCTGGGCTTTCATATTCTAGATATCGTCGATGGTTTACCGGTGGATCGGGTGGCGTCACTTCTCCACGCAGAGCGCAAGTGTTAGACCATAACTGTAGAGGTCGTATTACCTTGGCGTACGACGAGAATGTCGGAGATAGCCAAGAAGCAGGTATTGTTCGCCCTGGAACAGCAGTTCTGTTCCTGAATGAAACCAAACGGAAATTTCGAACAAGCAGGGATAAATTATGCTTCTGGGGCAAATTGGAGAGTGGGCCCAAAAAAAAGAGAGGACAGACCCGTAGGGTCAGACTGAATGTTTCAAACATGACCATGAAAGGGAAACGGAGAGGAGAGAAAATACACACCGATTCCAAATAACCAATGTAATTACTGACAAGTGCTTGCGACACACCCGACAATAGTATAATTCCATCCAATCCAGCCACTTCGAGAAAGGTAGTCCGATCAAACAAAAACAAAAACGGCTTCCGCGAGGGTTCGCTGAGGTGGAGAGACGGAGCAGAAGTTCACCAGAGACTTAAACGAGGGGGGAATTGCCGAATTGGAAACGGTCAAAGCGATATATTCGGTGGAATTAAGGTTAGGGTTAGGAGAACGGAAGATCGAAAAAAAATGGTCCACCCAGCCGAGTGGCCGTGGTGGAACAGGAAAATATTAAGACGGTGCATGCACCTAAGCACATACAAGCCGCAGGCGCACTCTGTATGGACAGGGTCGCCGTGCTATGGAGTGTTCCCACGGCCCACAGACCCAGGGAGGTGAAGGGGCCTGTGCCATCAAGGTAAGTATGAGTTGCACAGACGAGGAGAGCGTGTTTTATACCGCCAAACTGCGCACGGACCACGATCGCGTACGTATTGTTTGCGCAGGCGTTTGATGACCATTCACGTGTCAGCTCACGGGTTCATCCTGCTCTCAACAATGACGCCATGGATTCGTCGAAACTCGAGAAACTCAGGGCCTCTTGACTGGCTTTCGGCTTGGGGACATGTATCTCCGCGACTCCTGGTTTCCCCGACTGATTCGCCCGATGGCAAGGGCAAGAAGAGGGGCTGTACCTCTACATCTCGAAACCGTGGCTATCGTCTCGCCCTGGTGACGACCATGTCCAGCCCGCAGGCGAGGAGAAAATGTCGCCACAAACTTCTGCCGGCGAGTGATTGGACCTATCAACATATCATCCACAAGCTTTGTTTCGTCGACGATTTCCAACTCACTGTTGGTCCTCTACTACACATAATGATTAACTGTGCAGACCTTTTGCGGGGAGGTCATCTCTCAAAGACGGTTCCTGTGTCCGCACTGGGCCCGAGTTTCAAGAACCAACAGCGTAGTTCCTGTTAGGACGCCAGCCTGTACACCAATCTGCTCCGTGACCTACAGTGCACGGGGGAGCGTACAGGACCCGAGGACCAATTCCCTGCATCGAATCAACCCAGGCTAAGAAATATTCCGGGCCTATATCAGAAGAGTAACTTCCGCTTTGGCCTCGGCAATAATACAGAGAGCTCCCTGACGTTCCCCGTTCCTACCTATACTCCTTTCGCACTTGCTCGTTGTTTTTTCTTCCTCATCGCCACGGAAATAGTCCGCTCGATACAGCTTCTTCAGCGTATCGTCTACGAACGCCGTCGATTGTGACCAAGGCGTTGCTTTGTTTCGCTGTTTCCTCGTGGGATCCACCTTTCCTCACCTGAACGCTTGCTTATACTTTATTTCGGTCTGCTATAGATACATATGCCGCTCCTTCATCATGAAACATCTGCAGAACTCTGGCTGCGTGTGGACAGCGCTGCAAGGTGACCTTCTTCTGAAATTAGCTACACCGCTCATCCATAATCCAGCATCTACCAATGCCGTTGATTGTACCTCTCGCACAGTAAACCTGGGTTGACCTTATTCCGAAAACAGATACGCCGCTCTCTCCTTGCAACGTCTACATAACGCCGTTGATCGCGACTATGACGGATATGTCCTTTCGTTTGTTGCACTACTCTCTTGTGCGCTTCCCTGTATTTTATTTTCGTCTGCTTCAAAGTCCTTCTTCGGAAATCGGATACGCCGCTCCTCCGTGATGCAACGTCTCCGAGCACCGCTGCCATGCGCTAGGACGTATATCCTTCGCTTTGTTGGACCACTTGCTGGTAAGATCTATTTTTCGCGTCTTGCTTGTATTTTCTTTTCGTTTAACCCTAGTTGCTAGGTGTCTTCTTCCCGTATGAGATACGCCGCCCATCCCTCGTGGAATGGCTGTGAATGCCGCTGATTCCACGTCACAGATCGCAGGAGAGAGCCATGACTGCGGGCTAGAAATAAAAGGCGTGTACATATCTTGAGTCGAAAAATATCACATCCTTCCAAGTCCTCATCGTCCTCACCCTCCTCCAAACCCATCCTTAACTCCCACCCCAAATCCAATCGAACATGCAATTCCATCTCTTGGCCACCATTACCATCGCTTTTGGCAAGTCTTACACTGGTCCCACAGGATACCCCGCTGAATGACTCGTTCGGATTTAGCTGCCCTCTGTTCCCAAGCTTTGCCCGTTCAACTCCAGGGGGACATTGCTGCCCGCGACTCTCGGGTGAGTAGAAACCCCCATGCGGAGTGGCAGTCGACCTTTGCTCAGATATATTCTCAAGGTCGACGTCGATGACAGGACCTGCAGGATGTATGCGTGCATTTGAAATGCGCAAGATCATTCCCGTCCAGGTGAGTTCATTTTTGCGAGCATCTCCCGTTGGAGTTCTGAAACGATTTCACAGTTCGAAACCACGTCCTCGACCTACCTCCGCTCGTTTGGCAATTTCTATTCTCCTCGCAGTACTATTGATTGCCGTTAATTAATCAGCATATTTATACGTCCTCCTTGTATCAACAGACAGTAAAGCGAATCATTCCTGGCTCGATGCCAGAAAAAAGCACAATGCTGAGCGAGTTAATCAGGGCATCAATCTGGCTGAGTGGTGGGGCAAAATCCAGAAGACGCAGCAGAATTCTAGTGTTCTTCCCAGTCATACATATATATATATCTGGATAAAATGGTCAAGAGAAGACCATACACGAGTGCTGTACGAGCGGGACTTTTCTGACGCTTTCATGACTCAACGGCTTCTGTCCATTCATCATGAATCTTTGACTCTTGAGCCGTTGGTATCCCACACATGTCACACGATGGTTGAAAATCAAACGCCCAAATGTGCAGAACCGCAAGTGATACCCGTAAACGGCTACTTGTAGGCAAAAACCACTTATTATGAACAACTGGCAATGCAGTTTTAGTTTAGCGAGGGTCATGAACCGGGCGCAGGTCCTCCGCTGCGCCATTTCACCTGAATATCCATGTCACGCAGGTCGAGTCAGAATAGACTTGGCTCGTTTGAGAAGCACAGATCTCTGAACCGGACCATGGGGTTCCCAGTGAATACGATAGAGGTGAGCGCCGGGAACAGGCCAGCCATGGCAGGAAAGTGGGCGCGCCTTGAGCGGCAGAGGGCAGAGGAGACCGAAAGGGCGGGATTATGACGGGCGACTGAGATGGGCGACGGCGCGACGGCGAAATGAAGAAGAAAGACGCGTGCTGATGCGATCGGCGATATCGGAGATGCCCTGCTACGGAACGCAGCGAGGCGCGTCACTTCACCTGTCCTCGAAGCCTCGAACAGTAAATTAGCCCAAAAAAAGAGGCTCCACCCGTTCACGCTTTCTACAATAAAGGTGGTAAGGCCGACGAGCGGCAGAGCCCCGCTACCACCACCGCTTTCTGAAGATTTCTGAGCCCTGTCGGCCTTTGAACCTCGACACAGCCACGTCAAGAGTGGCTGTGAGTTGCCCATCAGGATGGTCCGTGCGTGGCTTCTAGCTTCCCACTCACATCCGTGCGATCGCCCGTGGTAGAAATTCAAATCATTTTCACCAGACTGTCAACTCAAGGTCTTTGAGCATACGGTTGAGAACATTGAATGAAGGCAATTGCGTATTCAGGGGGAAAAAAAAGTAGACAAACTATACAATAGCGGGGTCGGAGCAAAAACAGCACTGAAGTGCTGGTAGTAATGCAATTTGGAACATGCTACGAGTCATGAGGTAGCTAAGAAAGATGTCAAGTGTAACTTGGGAATGAGTATTTGAACAAAAGAAGAATTAGCAGTCAGACGATCAAGTAGGTCAAAAGCAAGGTAAAAAGTGGGAAGCTTCGCAGTTGTCGAAAGTCGAGTCAATGATATAGCCATAGTGAATTAGGCACCTACCCTGGTACGCTTCGGCTAAAAATCTGCTATTGATGCAGAAGAATGTATCTCAGAACCAGTGTGGACAATGGTGGTGTGTATGCTTCCGGATTGCCGATCTCAGCTTGAATCGCACATTCCGGGTACCAGATACGGAGATATTCAGAGCAGAGGATATATGTACCAGGTTTTCGGTCGACAATTGCTTGTCTGTTGCATCAAGAATCATGTTTTTACACCGCTTTGGACATATCTGCTGCAGTTTTGAAATTTTGACAGAGGCCGCGGCACGCAGAACGGTCGGACATGGAGATGTGGACACATCCACTGTGTGGTCAGCACAAGATCCGGTTGTGATATGGTGGAGGAGCACGCGCTGACATTGGATCAAATGTAAATTTGTGTGAGGAATGGCGTGCAGATTGAGTGCCCGCCGAATCGTGGGGAGATCAGCATTGAATACCGAAATTCAAGAACGGGTAACATGATGACCAAGGAATATGTCACGAATAATATTCATGGAGTTTACAAGTGTCATTGGAATAGCAGGATGCAACAAGGAAGATGTAGAGGGGCATGAGCAGCTCAAAGGATTCCGACAAGCACATAAAGGGCCTGGGCTTCAATTAACGGCAGCTATAATTTCACATAAGATATATTATCGACATACATTGCATTGCGTGTTAGTCGTATCACCATCGAATTGACCATAAACATCCATATCGGAAGGGCCAGACGCGCCGGGGAGGAGATCATTAACCGCAGCACTGGACAGTTTTCCCTGGGCAGACGATGCCAGATGTCAGGGCAAACATTGCATGCGGAATGGTTTCTCGACAGAGAAACAACCGAGAACGAGGTCATAGGGGAGCTCCGAGCAGACTGAGAGCTCGGTATTCATTGAGCAAATAGTGTCACCAGATGGTAGAGTGAGAATGCCAGAAGCAACGGGATAGCGTGCCGGAATCCTGTTGAACAAGACCCAGTCAACAGTCATTAGAGACTTTTCAGCCATCGCATCGACAGAGACAGAAAGGGGTATGGTGCAGAATGTTGGAGAGGGAGACATTGTGGGGAGAGCGAAGGGGCGAGCGACAAGACTAGACGAGTGGCGACACGAGTGAGTAGGGTCTCAGCGAGACAAAAGCCGAAATCGATCGGCAAATGACTCAGACAATAGGCTTCGCGGCTCCCACAATATGACAGGTCTTACGTGAAAACAAACGACAAATTGTGATTTACTGCAAGAAACTTTAAATCGGGCTCTCTAAGACCCTTACCTTACGGTAGCGGGAATCGTGCGAGCCTCATCATTCGTAGTGCGGACCTGAATCAACTGAACTCCCCCTAATTATAAAAGACGGTTGAATCAACAACCTTGTGCGGATTCCAAAATAAAGTCCGCGAAGAATCGCGGACTAGTACTAGCGACCCATGACAGGGGTTCGTTTTGACCCCATCTTATGACCTTTGCTCGAATATACACCTCGACGCCGCCGGCTTGAACCATGCAACAAGATGTTCTACTTCCACACAAGTATGTACAATGCACCTGCATGAATTGGAGCCAGGCTCAGCCCATCCAGTACTTCCACAGATGTTATTGAGCACAACGCTCTACCAACGGCGGCAACTGACTTCACATCCAACTGCGGAGCTGGAGGAAAAAAATAATCGACGGTAAGTCAAGATATATTGAACAAAACAGATCATACACACTTGAGATTGCTGAAGAGTGAGTTTCCAAAGTTGTGTTGTACACCACCTCGTCATGCCTTTATAGCTGAGTTTCCCAGCCTCCTAGTATAATTCATTTTCGTTCCGCGTCCTCGTCGCGATCGCGCTATGTAAGTTCGTTGGCAAGGACATAGGTATTGTATCAAGTTTACTGATGAATTTTTTCTTACACTTTCTTGCAAGTACAACTTCATTTTCAATGTTGCCTTCAAAACCCAAGATCTTTTATGGGCGTGAATCTGAGGTGAAAAACATCATGACAATGCTCAGCCAGGCATCATCCAGAATAGCCATTCTTGGAGGTGGTGGAATGGGAAAGACAAGCCTTGCAAAAGCAGTCTTGCACCATCCAGACACTTCTGCCAAATTTCAACACCGGTTCTTTGTCAGTGCAGAAGCTGCAACCACTAGCATTGAACTTGCTGCCCTCATTGGACTACATATTGGACTGAATCCAGGAAAAGATCTCACCAGACCGGTTGTCCGGTACTTCTCGCAAAAGCCACCCTCACTCTTGATTTTGGAGACGGTGTGGGAACCGATCCAGTCCCGAGGTGGAATTGAAGAATTCCTTTCACTGCTCACAGAGGTGGAACATCTTGCACTCATAGTATGTCCAGCAAGGATTTTCATTTTCATGACTCTGATATCTCCCAGATTACAATGCGAGGGGCTGAAAGGCCAGCCAAAGTCCACTGGACACACCCATTTTTATTGCCACTCGACCCTGTATCAGATGATGCTGCCCAACAGATATTTGCAGAAGTTACAGATAATGTCTATGCAAAAGAAGACCTACACCAAATCCTACAACTCACAGACAACATGCCACTAGCATTGGATCTCATGGCCCCACCTAGTTGACTATGAAGCGCTGGCACATGTCTTGGCTAGATGGGAAACAGAAAGGACAGCCTTGCTCTCTGTGGGCAGTGACCGAAAGTCCAATCTGGATGTGTCTATTGGTGTCTCCCTCTCAAGTTCCCGACTCACAAATAATAGTCAGGAGTTATTGAGTCTCCTCTCAATTCTTCCCAATGGACTCTCAGATGCTGAACTGGTCCAAAGCAATCTTCCCATTCCCAACATTATCAGTTGCAAGGCCACATTACTGGGCACATCACTGGCACACCAGGATGGCAACAAGCGGCTTCGGTTGTTGGTGCATGTCAGAGAGCATATTCAGCATTTCTTGCCTCCATCTCTATCTCTTGTACAATGTCTGCGAAAACACTTTTATGTGCTTTTGCAGCTATACCAGATGCCTTTTTCAGCACAATCACAGGCTGTGATCAATCAAATAACCTTGAATCTGGCAAATTTGCAAGAAGTCTTGCAACAGGGGTTATCTGGAAAAGCTTCAGATATCAAGGAAACAATCTGCACCATATCATCCCTGAGCTCATTCTACAGACACACTGGACGTGGCTCTACAATATGATGGATCATGTTCAACCCATCTTACCTGGACTGGCTGACCCCCAAACAGAGATATATTTCATCATCGAAGTTTGCAAGGCATTCAACCATTACCCCACCATCAATCGGGAACAATTGATAAGTCAAGCAATAACTCTTTGTGAACATATCCACAACCCTTTTCTTAAATGTCAGTGCTCTTTCTGTTTTGAGCGATTATTTATCTCATTATCACCACTTGTTAGCCCAATTCTATCGTGCAGCAGGAGAGCATTTCCTGAACTGGCAGCTGGATACACCTAAGGCCATGCTATTCTTTGATAAGGCACTGGAATTTTCAAAGATGTGTCCACACAATACCGAGCAGCATATTGTTTTAATAAGCATTGCCATGCTCAAATACAGGGCCAGAGAGTATCTGACTGCCCAGGTACATGTAGCTGAGGCACAACAGCTATTAAAACTGGCCCCGAATTTGTTTCAGGAAGCAAGAGCATTGTGGATTGGAGCCATGTGCTCCACATCTATAGGGAACTTCCAGTGGAGCATAGACCAACTACACAGGGCCAGAGGAGTCCTTGGTATCTGTGACCTGGAAAGAGGGTTTATGTACCAGACAATTACAATTGCCCAAGCAGAGATTCACCTGCTGAAATCTGAATATGCTCAAGCCAGAAGCATCTACAGTCAAATAGTTGAAAGCAATTCCTCGGAACAAAATGCCTTCTCCTATGCGATATCACTTCTCAATATTGCCCAAATTGATCCAATTTGTGGGGATGTAGGAGATGTATACAATAAGTTAAACCTAGCAAAAAATATTTTCAGCACTTCCCTGTTCCCTAGAGAAAGTATCTTCTGTAGCATGCTCAGAGAGAAGTTTGATTTGGCAAAGCACAGATTCCAGGACTGCCTCCATTCTATCGGGAGGGCAGATAATGAGGTTAAATCATTCTGCTTGGACAGACTTGCCGATATCAGAGCTTGGCCAATTTCAGCATGGCAATCTAGATGGCCAATGATATACTGTGTATGTGCCTACAAATCAAATAATAAATTGGCACTTCACAAGGCAATTCTCGGCCTGGGAGATGTGTTCAGCACAAACAAGGAGGATGCAGTAGCAATGAACCTGTATCTAGTTGCTCTACAGGAGCTTCAAGTCATGTCCACTCCCTTGCACTCCCCAGTACCATACAGTATTCGGTACATATAAAGATGCGTGCTGATGTGATCAGTGATATCGGAGATGCCCTGCTACGGAGAATATGCAAATAGATTCCCCAGACTGTTGCAAAAGTCCGATTTGAGTTATAACCCCTTAGAGAAGCTTACAGACCTATAACTACCTTATACCGATCTTATAGCCAGGTTATGAGTACCGGTAAGGACTTATAACTTTGCCCACTTTCCGCCGGTATTTTTCAGATCTCCGTGGGTTGTGTCTGAGTCAGTGGTGTAGTGCCATGTCGCATGTAGCAAGAAGAGGCAATGGAGAGCTTGTCGGGGACGGCAGGGGCATTGTTGCCCAAATTGGGTGTGTGGAGTAATGATGTCACCGACTCACCGTGCCGTATATATTCCGCCCGCAGCACAGTTTATGACTCCACCTCTCTCTTCCTCTACCCATGACCTTGCTGTTGCCTCCCCATTGCCTCCACTATCATGCCTGCTCATAGCTTCCCCAACAGCCTCAAACTCAACCTTCAAGTTTCAAGTACAGAAGGGTCATGGATTCCATTATGTGTTGTGTTCTTCTCCATCCTCACCCCTTCTGACACCGATACATACAGTTCATCGTCGAGCATGCTGCACAACTCTGCCTTGGTGAGCTTCCAGTTTCTTTACCAACACTAAATTATTGACTTTTTTAACAGCTCGCACCTCGTTATTCTTCTCCTTCCTCCGTCCCTCGCATGTACTTATGTATTACACTCGATGGCTCGATGGCAATGTGTAAAGAGAGATGGGAAGCAGCATATCCATCCGGGCATGGGGATGATCACCTGCAGGCTCCAATAAGTACAGTAACCACTTATAAGTGCTATAAGCTCTGTAAGTAGTTATAAATGATTACAGCACCTTTTCAAGCCTTACAGGTCCCCGAGAAATCTTACAGGCTTGTACAAAGTTGTAGGCACCTATACGCACCTATAACTCATATTGGACTTTTGTGACATAGCACTTATGAAATGTACATATACAGAGGAGTCCCATATACTCATCCCTGTACATGTGCTCCCCCACCATGTAAACTCCCACATCCGAGCAACTCACTTCCATTCTCCTCGTGGTTATTGCCCTCATTCCCAGCCAAGGTGTCTGCTACACCGCAGTCGGCCTCCTTCTTGCTACCATCATATTAGAGAGTTTGTGAAAGCCACCTGATGAATTTTTCAATGCCATTTTTCTCAACACCCATTAGCCCACCTACCGGAATCTAAGCCACCTAGAATAGGTCCAAAGGGAAGGTATCCTAGGCGGCTTGGGTCTTTGTGAATAGGCTGGTGGGTGTAGAGATAAATCAAGTTTAAAATTTCATCAGGTGGCTTGCACAAACTCTCTATATTAAGCAGAATCCACCTCCAGTCTCCTTCATCGCAATTTGCAGTGTCCCTCAATCACACCGAGAAATATATTCAAGAGGCGACGGTAGAGGCCCCCCAAAGCTATTCCAAACTCGGGGACCAAAGGCAGCGCCTTTGCAAGGGAGTCTTCAACCTTCACTATCATCGTTTAGTGACCAGACTTGTGATATGTAGGGTTGCCAACACTGTTTCGCGCATCAATTAATATTTGTAAATGTTCAGCACCTCCATCTAAACCCTTCACTGAGCCCAGACTTGAGCCGTTCCTTGGTTACAATACACGTTGACGAATTTTCGGGGGTCATTGAAGTTTGATCATCCATCAGGGTGTGTTTCATGTTGGAAAACAGTCGCTCAACAGCGATGCTGACCCCCTGTTGTTTTGGAGTCGCTGAAAATGTTCTTCAGATCTTAAATTCCAGCAACAGAATAAGCACTGTGCAAACTAGACATTTCAGGGTTAGTTTTAGCTCACTGAGATGATGGGTATCAAACCTGGTATTTCCATGGCTGATACCAAAGTTATCCGAGAGCGTATCAGTTGGCGGTCCGGGGCGGTGATCGATGTGCTCTGAACCTATCAAGAAAACACCAACCAAAACCAAACCTACACACAGAAGTGCGTCGGAACGGAACGGAAGTGCTCGAGACGTGCACAGACGAGTATCAGACCCTGGTACAGGGCCTTATAAAAGGTTTGCAGGGAATGGTATAGACCTCGGAAACGAGGAGAGAGCGTTGTATTGTTTATAGAAGTCCTTGGAACGAAGTCCAAGTACTTGAGCCTTGATCTGAGTGAACCGGAATGGAACCGGAACAGACAGGAAAGCTAGTGGAACGCAACGAGAACGTCGATGCGAATGGAACCCTTGCTGTGCAAGTGTTCAGGCTAGATCTGAGTGAACGAGGATTGACCCGAACAGACAGGAAGCACAGAGCGCGATGATGTGAAGCTTCTCAGCTATGAAAACAAACGAGAACCGGGGTGCTGGGGTTCTCCAAAGCGAGGTGGATGCCGATTCCAAGCGTGATACAGTAACAACAATAGTGGGTTCCGATCCCAAGCGCTCCAGACAGTGGTGGGTTCCGATCCCAAGCTCTTTAACAGTAGTGGGTTCCGATCCCAAGCTCTTCACAACACAACCCAAACAACCAAGTGCGTACTCAGCACGATCCCAACAGTTCCAGTCAAACGGCAAAGTCGGATCCCAAGGATACCGATCACAAAAGAAAAGATTCCAAGCCAAGATGAATTCTAAGAGACACCTTGTTCGAACTCCCCGGTATCTGCCCAATTCGCAAGCGTTTCCGCCTACTAGCCGTGGGGTGATTCCGTGAAGTCGCCCAAGATGCCCCGCTACTTAAATACAAAGCGCTGAAACACATGGAAACGTCCAAGAATAAGTAAGTATGAGTAAAATAGTCCGTTTATCCGTCCGACTTCCGTGTATCTGTCGTAAGAATGGGTATCTGAGTCCTTCTATTGGCTGCCCATGTCGAGCACGCCATCCTGGTGCGATCCTGTGCACATGTACGATCGGTCAGACTGTGCCGGAGCCATCACAACCGATCCCTTATGTCGATCCCGACTGTATATGCTGTTCCTCCCAATGCCGGTGCCTTTCCCGTCTACCGGAACATCTGGAACCGAAGCCCCCAGTCCGTAGCTCTCCAGGGATACCACATTCAAAGTACTTCCCAGTATGGGTACTTGCTCCAGGAGCCGATGAGTGTAGGTCCAAGTGATCAGACCCTCGCTTAGTGACCATCCCTTATCCGGAATGCCCGGGACGGCGTGGATCCATCAAGATATGATGTTCCCAGCCCCTTCCAGTGATCATATGATCAGAACGCGTTACGCGTTTCATGTCCAACACACCACAACAGGATTCCAGTCCGTCCCGTCTAGTTCCGTGAGCGGGAATAGAGTAGACTTCACGTTCCTCTTGGTCATTGGGCTACACATCTCCTACAGGTTTCGGAGCGAGCACATGCCAATGGTTCCAGAGTATTCCTCCCCGTTCCCATCCATTACTCAGTGGTTCCTGCCCTGCCAGCTACTTGGGAACCTCAGTACTGACGCTTCTGGAGCGTAGCCCGGCACATGTCTTGTCATGAAAACGCGAAAAAGCGAAGGTTTCATGGGTGGACAAATCCCGTGCTTATCAGCGGCCTGCACCAGTCCTGGTCATGCAGCAAGATCAACACCCAGTGGCAGTTATACTGTGGCTGGAACAGAGGATATCAGGGACATTTTTGGGCTTACCAAAACAATCAATTTGGTAGTGTGAATCCCAAACCATGGTTTACTCACGCCTCTGATAGCATCAGCTGTTCCGGAACTTGCCATGATATGAAATAATACGGATAATACGGGCCTTCCATATCGTATTAATATTCATATCATATCATATTATATTACTGGGTATTATTTCCTTGAATCTACCTCCTCTCTGTATTGTATGTGTATTAATACTGATATATTAATAATATATTATTTCGTATTATATTAATGGTGAATGCATGCGCTGTGTCAAGGACATCCGCACTAATGTTGAGGTCCAAACTCTGTGCCCATGCCAACTGATCCAAAGGATTCCATAGCTCATTTTGGAAGCCGAACGCCAGCGCAAGTTGGCCGGTGATCTAATGGCACCACAGTCGGCATTCGCGGTTATATAAACTCGGATGGCGTGCAATACTATCCCGCACTAGTGAGCAAGCGTAATCCTGTTCTTGAGCAACCTCGGTTTAACCTGAACTTCTCCAGCATCGACGTACTCACCTTCACATTGCTGTCTCGTCCACTCTGCTTTCTCTCTTGTCTCATTACTGGAGTATATAGTAGCAAGTATATTTAACAATTACAATTATTTGAGACACACCCATGCACCTAGTTCTTTTGTATTTCTCTGTAGACATCCGATTTTCTGTGCATAATAAGCACGTGGGGAGTGACATCAATCAAACCACCCGTACGGGAACAAACGAGAAAGGCAGCAGCTTTCGAGCCATAACGAAGAATGGGAGGAGCATAGCAGAAATAAATGCGAAGGGGTGTGAACCTGGCGTGCAAGAGAATAGGGAAAAGGAGAGAAGGAAGGAACATTGTGGAGAAAAAATGGAACCGATGAGACTGGGATGCCTCTGGGATTCGAGGTGAGCATGAGAATCGCAATGTTTGAGTATTCCAAACTTGGAAAATCGGGAGAGACAAGCTGATTGGCGCGTAGCAAGGATTCTGCCTTTCTCTCGAGGACATAAGGCAATCGGGGATTTATAGTTACCCTGGAGAGAACTTGGCTCCGCGCGGTTAAGCGGCGATTGATGTAACAGGACTTTGAACACCATGCCGTATAACAGCCAAGTCAGTTCCCGGACCAATCGGAGACTGTATTGCTCGGCCGGATTCAGTCCCCTTGGTATCGACGCGTTGGGTGGGGTTTGGTCGAGGTGGGAGAGCCAACCTGAGACCAGAACTAGAACATCAGCGGCGGGAGGGGTGGATATTCCAGATTTCTTGGATGCACCTTGAGCTCCTGTGCGGATAATTGGCTCAGTGAAGTGTGCACTTGTTTGAGATCCACACAGCTTGTACTCGTATCCTGTCCTTCCAACTCGCTCAACTCCCGGGAACACTCCCGCCAAGGAACTCGCTGCAACTTTCCAAGATAACTTACTGGGCGCAGCTGGCTGTTGGCTAGTATAGTCGGGGTTCAACTCCCCACTTCCGATAGACAAATTGTTCCTGCTGTTGGTTTTGGCACCCTTCTTTTGCTCTGCCCACATAAATACAGACCGATTCAGTCTAAAAATCCACCTGACCGCAGGAGACAGCTCCGTACATATCAGATTCTCTTTCGTTTCTGGTAGACCAACGCACTGATAGCCATACTTCGACTTCGCAGTGGATGCAAATTTTTTGCAACCGAGGACGAGTAAGTTGTCGAGGTTCGAACCACTGAGCAAGAAAAACTCAGCTTCATCATCAGAGATCGTTAGCTGTCTTCTCGTCAAACGTTGCAAATTCTCTGCGACCGCGAAAAACATGGCCGATGAGCTCTGTGGACGACAATGAACTGAGGGTTCGATCAGACAAACAATCGGCGTATCGTGTACCGACTCTCAGCGACGTCGAATAATCTTGACTTGATCTTTACGCGCTGCAAATCCTGAATGAGAGTTCTGCGATAAAGGTGTATTGCAACCTCAAGTTGCCTGGTTCATCTCTCAGCGCCGATGACGTGGTAACTCCAAGTCCCGCAGAGAAGTAGCAGAGTAGGGAGTTACTGCGAGGTAGTATTACTGCGGCGGTAGTCTACCAAAGTAACGATTTGTCTGTGGCGGTGAGCTAAGCGGAAGTACGAAGCACGAAAACCAACCTCTAAAGTTCTGAACCTGATTCCCTACGAGCGCGCAGTCCCCACTCGTTCCTGGGTCGCAGGTGCAGAAGGTTCCACCTCTTACCTTCGGACAACTCCCACATGGTTACTTCCCCAGCTCTCTTGGCGCGCGCGGTCGGACGCAGTGATGAGCGGGACGGGGCGGGGTCCGCTCCCACTATGTGCGAGGACCATTTGAGCGCCTCGCCCGCGCGAAGGGAGACTTCTGCGCGGTTGGGGTGACCAGATTTGTGGGATCTCGTGCGCGGCGGTGCGGGGTCAATCTCTTGAACAAACTAAAACGAGGACAGAAGAAAGATGTGGAACCCACCGTTGTTCAGATCGCCGCCTCCGCCGAACAGTAGCCGCGCATAGTCAGGGTGCAGCGCGAGGCGTGGCTGAGATCGCGCGAGAGACCGCATCCTCCCTCCCTTCCCCTCCCTTCCCATTTTCTTACACCCACCCGTATCCTCCCTTTGACGCTCGCAATAGCCAATGGCGAACAAGTTCGCTACGCCCAGCTCTGCACAACAACCACGCCCCCGAGCCCCGCCTCCTTGACCGTGCGCGCGTCCCCGGCTGGGTCGAGCACGCGCGTTGGGAAGGTGGTGCCGATGGTGTAGGCGCGGCCCGCGGGGCGCGCGCTGCGAAGTTGCGAAGTAGTCAGCGCTGGACGGAGAAGGGAAGGGGGAAGTGGGCGCAAAAATCGATAAACAAACAGGCGCGCGCAGCTAACCAATCTCCAAGAACCAAGGGGCTAAAACGAAGAGAACTCACGCATCGATAAAGCCTCTTAGATCGCCGACCGTGTGTGTGAGGTTCATGCGCGCGATGAGTCTGTGTGTGAGTGGGTGTCAGCGAAGTGAGACAGAACGCAAAGGCTGTAAGAACAACGCGAAAGTGCGACAGAGACCAAGCGAAAGAACGATGGTCGCAAGACCAGGAACCAGACAAACGCACCTCGTCCCATCCGCGAGCCGCACTTAGATGCTCGTCGTCGGCTGCGTGGTGTCGACCTCGAAGCGCGGGTTGATGCTTGCGCTGCTGGCCGGCGCAGGCACCGGCGCGGCTCTCGCTACACTGGCGCTCGGCGCACTCGTCGGCGCCCCCAACCGATTCCCCGCGCCCGAGAAGGGCTTCGCGGGCGGGGGTACGTAGTCGTCCTTGGTCCGCTTCGACACCTGCACATCGACGCGCTGGCCGGTGCGCACATTCAATATAGAAGGGGGCGCGTGGCCGGCGTGGATGGCGGCGAGAACGTCCGCGTTGGCAGGGTCGTCGTAGCGCATGAGGGGCCCGTCCTCGACGGTGAAGCCGTCGCGCCAGAAGGTGAGGCGGCGGATTGCGAGCTCGTCTTCCACCTCCTGCCTTGCCACCCGTGGTTGTAGGATTTAGACTATAGCTATGGTCCTAGCCAAGGAAACCCATTTCCTAAATTCATGGCGCTAGCCAAGCAGTTGGCTAGCACCATGGTACTTAGCCTAAATTGTGGCTGAATCGGCTGTGAACCTCTACCATATTGAGCCATCCGGTCGGCATTTCTCGCTTACATGTCCGTCCGCTCCGAAATCCAGCATTATAATAATATTTCTTTGTTTATTTGCCTTTTTGATTCCCCATTTATCTATCATATGCTGTTACACCTCTCAAGTGAGATAATTCGTCATCAGACCGAACGATAAGATGATAAGATAGGAACTAAAGTGATAAGATAATTGCACAATTACGAAAACAGGATCAGGGCTGCGATAGAAGTCCTACCAGGTCCGCGCGCTCTAAGACCGTGTCCGAATTAACGGCAGGACCTTCCCATTGGGACTTGAAGAAGTCCCGAATGCGTCGATGTACCCACGCCTGCTTCAGTGCATACGCCCGAAGCCCCGCCCTCAAATCCGAAGGTGCCTCCGTACGCGCGTCTTGGCGGCTCTCCCACCACAATGCCTGCCATTCTAGATATCTCAGTGTCCGCCGCATTTCCTCCTCAAGAAGCTTGACCTCCTCCTGCCAGCGTGTTTTGCGAGCCTTGGCGCGTGACCATTCCACACGAACAGCTGACAGTCCGCATTAATGACCGCCTAGATCAAGAAAGAAAAAACTCACAGTCATGCAGGTCTTTCTCTTCATCCCCCGAACTCGCCTTAACCGTCCATATCCACGACATCAACCTCTTGGACTGTCCCGGCGCGTTCCGGGGTGCGCGGGCGCCACGACCAGAGCCAAGCATCGCCAATTTCTTCCTTGCGGCAGTGTCGGACTCCCCGTTATCTCCATCCAAGCGGATATCATCATCCCGCAGCTCCCTAAAGTGCGGTGCAAAGTCTTTGCCTTTGAGAGTAACCAACCCATCATAACCTTTGCGATACTTCTTCGCACTTGCAGCCACCCGCTCACCGAGCTGCTCGATCAATGTGTGCGCCTTGGTGGTCTTTTTTTTGGCCGGTGAGATGGTCGTTACGGAATGTGATAAAGTGGCGCTTCGCATGCAAGCGCCCGCGGAGAACGGTGAGCGCAGCCCCACACTGTGCCGCACGTATTTTAGCTTCCATCTCCAAGAGGCCGGGCACACACCCTGCAGCACGTTCGTCTTCGGGCAACTCGTAGGGCATATACAACTTGACATGTTCCACTCGTAGTGCTGCTGTGTTTGGATCCCGCACTTAGGGATCGTCACCGTACCCGTCCAGGACGGTTGGGCGGACGGACGGACGGACAACCGTCCCGTCCCGTCCTCTGATCGAACCTTGTCAGAGCCCACCGTCCCGTCGACGGACAGTAGGGAGGACGGCCGTCCCGTCCACCAGAGGACGGATGGACGGACGGGTGTTGGGTGAGGTGATACTTAATTTCGCGCAGTCAGTCACTCATGGCCTGTGTTAGTGATCGGGTATAGTCCCCAGTTATTTTGACGCCGCATCATGGGGTACCTGAGGAAAGTAACCCTTGTGTGGACTATTGGGACCAGTGGCCAACCAGTGGCGTCGTCAAGCGCGTGTTTGTTTCTGTTTCTTGGCATGGCGGAATACACTCTAGGTGATTTCTCTTAATGCTCTTGATGTCCTAGGCAAAACAGAACATGCGAACAGCATTCGCGCGCTGCCGACCACCGCGCAAACGGCACCCCGCCCGCTGCACGTATAGTAAGTTACCATTTTAGGAAAATTCGGGCGCTGATGGCAGCATACTTTACTGAGCTCAACAAGGGGTACAATTTACCCAGTTCGAAAAAATGCCCTGGTAAGTAAAGCTATACTTATGTTACATTTCATGCCTTACTTTCATACGGGCTTCAAGTTGAGCCAGCTTACCTGCTGACTGACCGTCCGTCCACCGTCGACGGCCGTCCCGTCCACCGTCCCGTCCCGTCGAGCGTCGTGAGAAACGCTGCCCCACCGTACCGTCGACGGACGGTCCACTGGACGGCCGGCTTTGGTGCCGTCCGTCCGCCGGGACGGACGGTGACGATCCCTACCCGCACTGCCTCGTCCCGTGCAATCGCGCGTGCTGCACCCGGCATATATACTATCACGGACTGCCTACCTGGCCAGACTATGAACCTGGCCACTTGTTAGTTATAAGCCTATATACTGGGGTATCTGCCTTTTTGTACTGGGGGGGGGTGGAATACAACCTATGTCGCCCATCCATGCCAATTTTCGGCCGAAAGTGATGGGTTGTTGTTAAGCGGTGGCTCGGTTGATGTCGGGTCGCATGGTGAGAACATCAATTTCTTATCTCCGAGCGGCCATCCCAGTCCTTTCTCCACCAATTCTTTGTCAATCTATGACTTCGGGGGCTCGTTCTTCTTCCCTGATCACAGGCTTCTCTCTAGGCCTGCAAAGGTCTCTGTCTCCCCACTCCTTCCGTCGTAAATTCCCGTAAACGATCACCATCCAATCTTGAAGACCACAACACGACAACCTTTATATCAAATGACCCTTTGCCACTCTGAGTCTAGCACTTGGCACGGTCCACCTCGATAGGCGAAGATTCAGTTCTGAATATATCCCCGAATTTTATTTGCCCGATACCTCCCTCAATGCGTCTAGTGCGGAATTTCACCTAAATTTTTGTGGTATCGAAGTCTAAACGTCGGGTTCTCAGGACCATGATGCAGGAGTGGAATAGCAGGTCTAGGTATGTCTGTTGGCTTCCTAAGAACCTCCTTGTAACTTATTTTGGCTAAAACCGTCCTCTGACTGGCACACCAGGCTCATTTGTTTGGCAGCATAGATCCCGCCTTTCTTACCTCTCGTGCGAAGCACTTAGTTCCAGAGTTGTTGTAGGTTCAATGGGCTATTTTAATGTCTACAATAGATATTTCATGATCTTTGAACATATTTATATCCCACAAGGTCACCAACTTAGCCGGCAACAACAGATTTGTGGGGGTGGCCAGGTTCCGTGTCCATTGCCTTTTCGGGACCTCTGATGGAAATAAATTCGCCATGTACTCAAAACTTGGCAAAAATGCGCTGAAGTGGGCTCAAATTGTTCACAGGATGTGCGCCCGTCATCTCAAGCTCATAGTCACTGGGAAAATCGCTCGCCACGGCTGCTGAGAGGCCAAAACCTCTAAGGTGGCCAGGTTCCCAGTCCGAAATAGTATTGCCTGTAGCTCGCGGAATTTAGCAAGTTTTTTCAACAGTGCAATGCGTAGCTCTTGAATTTTTGCGTCGCGATCCGGAGAAATAATGACAGACCCCGCAAGTTCTGCAATAATACGACGCCTGAAGCCCAATGAGACGGGGTCGAGGGCATGAAAATTAACGGTACGTACTGAGCATCCTCAATTTGGAGACCGCCTGACAGGAATGCGGTCGCACTTGTACCATGCAAAGGCACCTTGCCGGTTGCAGCGTCGCGCTCTTCATCCCGTTTGAGCTCTGCACGGACCTGTGCTTCGGTAGGTCCATCTGAACGAGATTTGTTAGCGATACATACGAACATGACGTCAACACACCGTGCTGGTCGAGAATGTACGGGTTTTGTTTTGTCTCATCCTGTAACCAGTCGTTGATCTGTATGTGGAAATAAATCGCCACGTATTCTTCTTTGATGTATGAAGACTGCCTCTTTGAATCAAGGGGCAGGTCACCACTCCTACAATCCCACAGGTCCATTCAACACCGCGCCGTGGGCGTCTTGGACGCCCACGGCCAGTTCGCCTGTACATCGCGCTCCACGGTCGATGAGACTTGTTTGAAGGCTTCAACTTGTCGATCGCGTTCCGCACGTGCGAGAACCAATTTACGGTGCAAAGAGTCTCCTGTAACGCATCTAAGAGAAAAATGAGAGCCTCAACAATATTACGCACCCAAGCCAGGATTCTTTAGGAAATTATGCGAATCAATTTTGTCCTCCAAAGTGTCGACGTGATTTCCCTTCGACATATCCTTCGTATGAAAGGCGGCCGGATTCAACACCGCCCACGTCCTCTCTACACCTTCCCCGTCACTCCTGCCGACACCTGGCTTGTAGCTGAGACTATTGGCGCTTTGGCAAGCTTCTTCGTGCGAGCCTGCATGCCAGACAGGTAATGCGCACTGCACAGCTATGTTGTCCAGGGGAAGCCGCATATCGGCAGGCATTTTGGAATTACGTTCGGGAAATAAGCGCTTCCACTGACATGATATATCATACGAGATTGTTAACCATTGGAGGGCAAATCCCGCAAGTGCCGCAAGGAGTATGAAGTCCATATTCGCAAACCTAATAAATAACGCATCATGAGATTTCGAAATTGAATACGGAGGCCATGAATAGCACGCACCTCTCTCCTTTCTGTAAATCCCCAATCCCATTGGGTAGCACACATTCGTGGCGTGCACACACACAACCACCAACCCCCGACGTCCGCAAACCGGCAGTGCCCCTGGTGTCCTTCTGCAGAAGAGCCGCAAAGGCGATACAGGTACTGATCTATGATAGAATCAGCATGCGTGGTAACCAAACATCTCGACATACGCACATCCTTTTCGGCAACATAATTCTTGAGATGATCGCGATACCGTTCTGGCTCAACAAAGTATCCCCAGCCCGGTCCAAGAGACGGATCAGGATGCTCATTAGGGCGCATCCGATTCTTCAACCTAAAATTTGCGTCTAGAGCAACGAGAAGCATGTACAAAAACCTGGGCAGAATCAGGCACAACTTCGTCATCACCATGGGAAACTTACTTGTCTTTCGGGCTTACGTCTCTCCAGTCTGCCGGCAGATTTCGGCCGTCATGTGGACAGGCCCAGCACCGCACAGCGCATTCCGTCAAGGTAGTTGCTGACAGACCCATTGGATCATGCGCACGCCCCGCCCTTTTGACACGTTTGAGAAAAGCCCATTGTCGAGACATGCGCATAAATTCTTTGTATCGATGCTGCGCAAAAAATTATTAACACTACTAAATAGAGAGTTCAAAATTACGCACTGGTACCCAATCCAGGCCGGTGGACACCGCGGCATTGGTTTGCCGCTCAATGGCAGTGACGAAATCATTTGCATTCATGTTGCCAACAACATTTTGCAAGCGGAAAGTTTCGAGAGTCAAGAAGGTGGCGCATGTGGATGGATCGGTGACAGTCGCAGGATACCACTGATTACGCAGACACTGCTGAACGTTGGATGCGTACTCGCCCTTCTGGCATTTGCAGTAGCGGTAACGCACACGGTGAATAAATGGTATGTCCATGACAATCATCGTGAGCTCCCGTGAGTCTGGGTAGGGACAGCGCATTCCCCCATGCCCAAGCTGATATATTAGGCCCAAATCATACAGCGACCGCTCTATCCAAAATTTGCCATTCCACTCCTGGAAATAAATCAGATGCTGGTCTCAAGGCATCGTAACATTTATCAGACCTTCAGAAAATGGAGTGGAGTGCGAGCATGCCCTTCAAGGCAGCACCGGGCACACTGCAAATATTCTCCACAATGAACACATTTAAAGAGACGAACAGTGCCGGCGTCATATGAGGAATTGCAGAGGGCACATTTTGGATCGAGGCCCACATCATTATGGAGCGCGAGTTCATCCAAAAAAAGTTAGCTGAAGGGTCGCCAAACATTCATGGGATCCGTCTGTTGCATGTGGGTCAATTCAATCCAACTGTATTCTCAACAAGACTCACCGAGCTTTCGTAGGTTTTGCGTTTGCCAAGGACAGTTGAGGTGTCGTCTTGCAGGTCCAATTGCAAGTCTCCATTGTGGTTTATTACTGGCTCCCAGGATGCGAGTGTATCATCCAGTGCATGTCGTTCTACACGACGCTTCTTGTGAGCAATATCAAGCAATTCCTCGTTTCGACGAGTGAGGTCTTTTGACACATAATATCCGCGATCAGCCAAAAAATCCTCCTCAATCTCGTCCTTATCAGTCCCGACGAAAATAGAGCGACGAAATTGAGAACCGGCGACACTGCGCCCACGCCCACCGCGGTTTGGGGGCTGACGAGAATGAGCCATAGATTGAGAAACAAAATTGCAATTGTTGGCTGAATTTTAAAAACAAAAAACCTCATGGCTGGCAGCGAACATGTAAGTGTTTCAGAGCTGATCCCGGAGAAAGATTCGTTCTATTAAGTGGTCTTACATACCGAAACGATGCTGTCACGTTTTGGGTTCACTCCTTGATGGTCCATCAAGGGGCACCAGACGGAGGGTGGGTTTGGCCGACACGACTTCACTTTTCGGACTTTGCTCAGACCACGTTACAAACACATTGAGGCGAATTTTCTGGGGTATCTGAGTTGTGTCGGTGAGCTCCGAAAAAATCCATATGTTGTCAAAAGATCTCAGATTTGAATTTGTACCACAGATGCAGTGAGAAAAGCCGTGAGACTCTGGCCGAGCTCTCTGTTTTTGAACATTCTCTTGGGAGAACTACCCGATTTGGGTGTGGTTGTGCTCGGCTAAGCGGGTGGACCTTTCCCGACCCTGTGTCGGAAATTCTAAGGATGGGTGCCCCTTGTGGTTCATAAGCCGAGGGATGCTTGTTGAAATTGTAGAAAAATAGGGATGGTAAGGGCTGTACGGCCGAGCTCGATTGAATGTGTGAGATTAAGGGCGGAGTTACTATTCTGCTGCAGTGAAAAGATGATATTCAATTTTCAAATCGCATGTGAAAGCCTGATTCCAGAAAGGGCAATCGTTGCCACTGACTGAGGACGACATTGCCAAAGTACAGTTCAAAACCACAGCAACAGGTCAGAGAGAAACCAATGTCTCAGATCGAGAAAAAAAGTTTTCTCCTCCTCGAAACATGCCAAAGAAAAACACGTAACAAAATCTCATGGCTTCGCTTGGGCATTGTGTGGCATCTCCGTAGGGCCAGCTGTAAAGGACAGCGTGTCATGCCACAGTAACGGTCTCACACTGTGGAAGCAGAAGAGCGCAGGAATAAAACCACGCGAAAAGTAGTCTCTCGCAGCCAGACGCTTCAATATAATTTAAACTCGTACCTCGTTTTATTGAAGTCTGTTATTAGGTGCGGGGGTCCGATCAGGGTAGGATCTTGTTACATAATTTGCACTGCCACGGTGGCGGTGCGGGCCATCACCGCTTCTCTTCCTTTTGCCAGCGACGCGTTTTCTCATTCCCTGCTGGTCTTTTCTTCCCGCAACAACATAGTTCACGCGTATAAGTTCATTCTCAATGAACTCTAGTCAAAATCCGACTCCAAATCTTGGAAGAATTGCCCGTTCATACACCAAAAAGGCGCCGCTTGACCCCAATCCAACTATTCCTACTTCACCACCCAACCATGACCTCTACAGGCCCGAGCCCTCGAGCTGGACTCTAGCCTCATCCACTTTCGTTTCTCCACACCCCGACTTTTCTCATGTTCAGCACCATTTGCGCGTTGCCCCGCGTACTGCAGACAAGATCCTGGAGTGCAAGTTTACAGCCATGGACGAGCTTCTTCAGAACTATTCAATTCCATCGGGGATTCCCTTTCCGTCCTGTTTTACAATCGTCCCCATGGAGAATCCGATCCCCGTGGCACCACCCACGCCATTGCTGTCGCACAATTCCTTCGTGGGCGGACTGATATCAAAATGTCAGAAATCTTGCCGCTTATCTACCATCATCGCTGAAGCTATCCTGCCAAAGATTCGAGCCACTTACCTGAGCAGGAGATGATGTTCTGCGCCACTCGCGAGGCCAGCACCATCCATCACGCTCGTCCCTTCATTTCAACTTAGGCCGCGAAGCTCGTCGCAGCCGAAGCTCGAAAACAGATCAGTTGCGCTACACGCGATGATCCTGAGGGTCCTGATGCCCGAGTTCAGCTATGCGCCAGCACGAATGGTCGCGGGAAGGCGGCTGGGCATGTTGTTACTTGGGATGATTTCAAGAATTTCAGTATCCAACGACTTGCGGATTTTTAAGAGAGGAATGGGCTGGCTTACGCTCCTTTGCCTTTAGCTTGAGCTTTTTAGGTTGGGATAATCGTTGCATGAGCCGGAAGATTGTGGGATTAAGCGAGGTAGTGCGAGAGCAGAAACTGGGGCAGTGTAAGTGATAGTTTTGTTGGAATGGGTTATGCAGAGTGAGCAGGGCAGAGGACGCTTAGCCGCAATACAATCCAAGGTGGTGAGTTCCAGGGGTGGATTCGCGTAGTGTCGGTTGAGAAATGCATAATAGCACCGTTTCTCGACAAGAAACTGCGCCTTGACTGTCTCCATCGGGGTGCGAGGCTTCTTGAGCATTACGGCTATGCGGCGCTTGGCTGGCGCTTTCGGAGGATTGGTGGTGCCTAATGAAAGTGAGTACACATGTGAAGCCAAAAAAATTGAGACGAACCCTCGAGCTGCTTTATTGCTGCCGAGATCGAGCTTGGTTGAACAAGAACAACTCCGCGCGCAACCGTTCCAGGCTCCCGTCCCACGCGTCCTTTTTCCTGCCACATAGTATCCAACGTCTTCGCAAATCCCAGTGATATACTGTCGAGAAGCTTCCTCGCGTTGATTCCATCCGTAAATGCAACGGTGGAGATGATGATCTGGCATTGAGGATCGTTATCAATGAGGGAGATAGTTTCTTCGTTGTAAGCTGGGGGGCAGAGACTGTGATACATGCGGACGCGGCGGAATTTGTTGGCAGTAGAGGGTTGGAGACGCCTGATATAGACATAAACTCGAAAGACAAGGTCGAGAGTCGCACAGTGAATGCATATTTTGCGCCCAGTATTCAAAAATGGCAGTAAGTCGGGGAATTCGTAGCCCGTGAGGCCGTGAGTGAGTGTCTGCATGATGAACTGGATGTTGGGACGTTCGTTGCTGTAGCGAATGAGGTGAAAGGCGCCCTCGAAAAGCCCGAGAGAGGTGCAGACAGATGACGTCGCTGCTCCTGGAGCAAAGGTTGCAGTCAAGGCGACGACCGACGTTGTGCCAGGGAAACAGCCGCGGAAGAAGCACCCAACGTGCTTAAACGCCTCACGAAACTCGGCACCCCAAATGTTGATCAAGTGAGCCTCGTCGATTGCGGAGTAGGAGTCTAGTGCGGAAGACTGGCCCATCCGCTATTGTCTGCCATTCTCCTTCTTGTAGATGCTCCGGGTCTACACAGATGACCTCCCACCTGGAACAGGCCTTAATCTCGTCTACTAGGTTGGCGCCGCTCCGGCGTGCATCGGCGATTGACTCGCGGCAGTAAGCGAAGGCTGAAATGTTCAGTTTTGTGAGTTCCGATACCTAAAATGAGTTGATTACGATGTAAACGCCACAAAGATAAGGCATCGCACAATATTGTTGGCCAGTCCTTTCGTCGGCGTAACGACGACTCCCACAGGGCTTAAGCGCGTACGTAGTCCACGAGGGTAGAGAGCTGGGCTCGCGTTGTACTCCCTGAGAACCAGTAACGGGACCGAAAATGCCGCTGATTTGCCGTCGCCAGTTGTCGTACAGCAAAGAACATCGTCTCCATCAAGGATTTCCGTAACGAGATCCTCCTGTACAGGGCGAAGTCCGTTCGTCCATCCAGGAATTACCTTCTTGACAATGGTACCAATGGTTTTACGCCCGATTTCATCCTTCCAGCGGATTATAGGTGCCATAGAGGGGTGAGATCATCGGCTAGGGTTGATTGTTGATAGGAATAACAAGAAAACGCGTCTAGATAGTATGGAAAGAGGATGGAAAGAGACAGAGTTAACGACGCGACAGGGACGCGATGACAGGCACCGCCACCGTGGCGGTGTAGATTATGTAACAAGCGCGTACCCTGATCGGGGCCCCGCGCTTAACAACAGACTACGCGAAAAGATCAAAAACATATGGCCAATCGAACTTACCGGACTTACAAGCACTGCTGCGCCGCCTGCGGTATGTGCATCCCCATCGATCGAACCTACCGAGTTATAAGCGCTGCTGCGCCGCCTGCAGTATGTGAATACTCATACAGTACTAGATGGGGGAATGCGGCGACGGCCTTGTTCCAGGACAGTTCTTCAGGCATCGGAAGCTCACTTTTTGAAGCGAAGCTCAGCGCATTGTCTAGCCATTTGGATAATTTGTTGCCTTAGCCTATTACAATTTGCTCCGATATAACGTATGCAGAGCAGTGTCCATCAAAGCCCACGGACGTTCCACACTCTCCCCATCCATTTGGGGATTACCCTTTCCATAATAGTGGCAGACTTTCGCAACATACTTGCAGCCGACGTCATAAGAGAGGATGACCGGAAGCTGTTTGAGTCGGAAATTCTCATCAAGGCCGAGAAGGAGTGCAAAGTTCAGGCCGCCAAACATGGTTGTGATGTGGTGCTCCGTCGATAATTTTCTGTAGACACTAAGTCACAAGGCAGCACAAGAGTAACAAATTTTCATACCTTATGTTCAGCTGCTTGTATAGCTTAGTTAGTATCTCGGGGCGATACAAAATCACCTGGCGACCTGTTGCTCAGATCATGTCAGTGTCAATAAACCTCACAAACTGAAACAGGAGCCACTAACAGGGATTGGTGTTCATCTGGGAAACGTAGGGCTTGAGTGGGAGAGACCCTGAATTCGACCCGATTTTATTATGTTCAGGAACACCGCCCGTGGATTGGTGTGTTTGTGTTGCCTTACGCTATGCTTCCCATCGTTTGCCGGCAATATCACCCAAAAGGGATTTACGGCGGTCGTCGGACTGAGGAAGTGCACTACTGAAAAACAGGGTGAGGAGTGTCGCAATTGAAGAGGAAAGGGTCGACACAGAAAATTAGGATGTTTGAGAGTCAGAACTACAATCAATCTCAGTGGTCATGCTCCCTAGCTGCTTGACACTCCTCTGCAATTCTTTTGCGGCGGATACGTTCCTTCTCCCTCAACAGCCATCCCCGTCTCAAAGTTCAGATAAGCATCCTGAAACAAATGGAGCAGCGAGTATACATACTTTTCGCGATATCGGGCGGCAGCGGCACGTCGTTTTTCCAGCCTGGATTGAAGAACTTCAGGAGGAGCGGTGTGATCAGAGGCTCTGTGGCGAGCCATTCTTTCTCGGTTTTTGCGTCGGTAGTCCTCCAAATTTCTATGGCATAGGTTCCATTATAGTGAAGGCACAGTTCGTGGAATCGGACGTACTTCTGACGCCAGCGATAGCAATAGATGGCATGCATCATAGGTTCTGAGGGATTGCGCTTTTGCTTTGACATTGTTGCCAGGGAAGTAAGTTGGTGGCGGTACAAGAAAGAGCAAAGGAGAGAGGCACCCACGGTCTGATATTCGGGCCTTATTAAGCGCCCTCGGCGACTATCCAAAACGGGTTAAGCGCGCAACCGGCCCTTCCAAATCAGGACTCGTCGACCTTATTTTCATTCCTGCCGTCCTCTACATCTTTACTGCGAGCAGATATTTGAGGGTCCTAATGATCTGATATTTTGAGATTTACTGAGTATTTTTCCAGATTTTTTTGAATGGTAAAAGTTGCGTGGTTGAAAGTTTCAAGAAGTTCAACACTTTCCTGTATGCGCCCAGTCTATTGCCCCTGGTCCAGTCATGTTTGATTCCCTGTAAAAGTTTTTTACCAATGACAGAGCGAAATACGTCAGGTATATTGTCGCAATTTTTTTTAGGTTGGTTCTGCTGTCTCACACTCGTTATTCAACAATTAGTTGCATGAACTCGGCCCAAAATGACGGCCCGAAGTTTCGAAAATAACAGCCACAGTTTGAAGGCCTAGACAACGCAATTTTTTACAGAGCAATAGAAGCATATAAAGCACCGTGGGGTGCAAGAATCGATGGAATCCTACCGCTGTAACCTCGCCTAGAGCAGGTTTTGTACCGAGTTGCGACCCGTGGTGAGTGCGAGAGACAGGCGTGGTGAGTGCGAGAGATAGGGGTGGTGAGTGCGAGACTATTCCTCAAAGTATCGAAGCTCAAGTCGTTTACTTGACGAGGCCGTCTTGACAATTTCGTTTACTCCTCAATCGTAAAAGTTGATTCAACAGGGGAAATTGAATTCATTGTCTACTCGCTATGGACTACTACACAATTTGATAATACGGCGGCGGCGGCGAGGTTTTAACTTCGCCGCACTGCCACGCAAGGTCCCAAGCAGCAAAGGCAGCTTGCCTGGTATTGTACGCTTTGTAGAGTGTGTTGGGGACCCCAGACGTATTGAGCATCGCTTCGATACTGAATATGAATGAGATTATGATACCATGAATTTACGAAAGAGCTACGCACACAGAGGAGTACACTCCAGGTTTTATCCCTCGGAAAACAACTTGCCAGTCAAGTCGTTCAGATCCCTGTAATGGATTAACAGGATCTGCATCCAAGAAAGATTGAAGGGGAGTTGGCGGAGTGAAAATGATTGGTGTAGCGGCAGCTCCTAGTCTGTTGTTAAGCGGCGGCGTCCGATCGGGGTAAGACCTTGTTACATAATGTGCACAGCCACCCGGCCTTTGAACCTCCAACCGCGGAACAACCGTGAACACTTTCTACCCATTTCAACCACTCAAACGGACCTAATGTATGATTGAAACCTTCTGAAATTTATTCGGAATTTTAGAGCACTATTCAACTCTCAGTACTTCAACACAGTGTGCCGTCATGTGAAATACTTGGACATCTCTACCATCCCGTTCTGCAGTGTATTAAAGTTTTTGAGTACATAGAGACATTTGGAGCACTTCAGAGAATGTATTTGCACAAAAAGATCAGTCTAATGTTGATTCTGTAAGCACAAAACATCGAAATCCGGCGGCGTGGCTGTGCAGATTATGTAACAAGGTTTTACCCTGATCGGACCCCCGCGCTTACCAACAGACTTCAATATATCGAGGTATGAGATCAGGTTATATTGAAGTGTCTGTCTGCGAGAGACTAGGCAGCTCCCGCACCACGGACCCAGTGATGATCGAGTGCATATGCGAAAGCAGCCTCGGCTTCCTCACGGGAGCCGTATCCTCGGTAAATGGCATTCGAGAACCCATTAACCGTGGCGTTTACTTCCGGCCTACTTATGTATTTAGACAGAGAAGAAAGCACTTGTGAAAAAAGCGCACCACACCGTGTAAACCCCAGGATCGCGCCGATGGAAAACGACATAGGCATTTTTAGGGCCTTTCTTCTTGGGAGTTCCCTTCTGAACTGCAGCAACACTTGCGCCAGGGACTCCTTGAGTGGCAGCCCCGGCCGTTGCCCTGAAAATTGTGAGTACAATGGTCTCTGAACATGCTGGCTGACGCACCAGCTGGTGGTTACGAGTTGGGGTCTGGTAGCGATAGATAGTGGGCCGTTCGGGGGTGGAATCAGAGCATATGAGTGCCCGACAGAGTGAGGATGGGGAAGCGTCAATCCAGGAACTAGGGTATTAGCTTGGGGACGAACAGCAGGCGCGGGTGCCCAGTCAATAATGGTTGTGACACTAATTTGACCGTGATGGCGGGGCACAGGATGAGGCTGAGTTGGAGCCAGGGATGTGGGAGCTTCTCTTTCTCGATGGCGGGGCGTAGGAACTGATTGGGAAGTTGTCGGTGTATCTCCAAGGCTGAGGTTGGCAAGCAGCTCTTCAATGCTGAGGCCTTGGGGAGGAGACGACATCGAAAATGCTTGAAAAAATCCAAGTCGAAGTAGTGATGGGTACGAGACCGTCAGGCGAGTGATGGCTTCCCAGGCTAGAGATTGGTGGAACACTCTGAACGTGTGCAGCATCTTGCGACGCGAAATGTTAAAAAAAACTTTCGCTTACCCTATCCCCAAACCCATTTATTTAATCCGAGAAAGTAACGCAGTTCCCATGCAATAATTTTTCTGGATGTTCGCTTAATGACCTTTGCGCCATGTGGTCGGCGGAAACCGGTGTAGGTCGGAAGGAGCACCCATCGATCTTTGACCTATTCCACCGTGCAAAGACTCTCCACTGAAGAAAAAATATTGTACGCAGTTCAGTAATACCCTATGCTCAAGAATGAGGTTGCTGATTTTGATTGAGGGCACCACTAGAGTTATGTCGACAAAGCAAGTAAAACGTAAGGAAAAGAAGCGTGTTCCCAGGGGAGAGCGGAAGAATCTTCGTCTCTGGGCTGAAGGCATTTGCGAACAAATTCTGGAACCGCATCTCGAGGAATACTCGAAGGCTCTTGACAAAGGATGGGTGCAAGAGCGAGAGTATCTTATGCGGGTGTGCAATGAGTTTCATGCTCGTATCAATTGGCGCACTCCGGACCATGAGGAGCCAGTTCTTAGGCCATTTGATCCAAGTACGCTGATCATTCCCGAGCAGTTGAGTGACGAAGAGGAAGCGGAACGAGGTGCGCGCATTGAGGTCCTCAATCAGGCAAGTCCACCGTAACAGCTACATGCCAATTCTGACTTGCCCATCCACAGCGCATTCGGCGATGGTTTGTCTATCGCGTTCGTCGTCTCCGCAACAGCATTTCCGGGCTGAACCCACTCAAAAATCCCTACGCCCTCCTCCTCTCTCAGCTCTCCGGAGTGAAGCCCCCCCCAAAAGCCCGCCAAGCCTTTCAGCAATATATGGCTGAGTCTTATGCCGACGAGATCGCACCAAAGGTCGAGACTCAATGGGCCGCTGCCGTCGAGCGTGGGGATCCAGAGACCGCTAAGACCAAAACCCCGAAAGCCGGCTTCAAGTCTCGCGTTGCCCGTGAACTGTTTGCGAAATTGCCGGCGGACGAAAAGGCTGCATTTTCGCAGCGAGCGAAAGAGCACGCAGCGGAAGCAAAAGAAGAATATCTACGGGCGCTGCGGGATCCTCCTCCCAACAACCCAGCTGACCGTCAGAAGTACGTTCATGTTCTGTGGATTGTAATTATTGGTTTAACCGACATACATAGATGTATAAATGCTATCCCCGATTTCATGGCTCCAATCCTTCGTGGACTCGAAGAACACACTGGGCTTCACGCAGTCTTGATAATGGGAGGCCCTATGCCAAGGTACGGCGGGGAGATACGTACAATCCAGTTAGTATTTACTCTACATGTCGAACCCCGTTTCTCATGGATCATTAGTGTCTCGAACGGTGTAAATCGTACGGCAGCAGCTGACCACTGGCCGCAGTGGAACAAGGATCGTTTTAATAAGCAGGTGCTCGCCTTTATGGTAGAATACTTGCATACGGCATTCAGTGTGTATATTTAACAATCCTCTTTTGCATTGAGCTGAGCGAAGTATGTAGCTCCGGCTGACTGCGCTGCTGCTGCTCTCCCAGCCAAAGGCGATCTCGATCATGCCAAATATACAATCCGCGAGCCAGAAATCGATTCTGGTGACTCTGACGAGGACTCGAACGACTCGGATTCTTCGTCTGACCCTGACGACGAAAGCCCCGCAAAGAAGAAACACAAAGCCGCCTCCAGCGAGCCAGGACCCAGTGGAAAACGGAAACGCACCAACTTACCTCCCATCCCTAATGCGACACCTGCAGCGGCCAAATCGAGCACACCAAAACCAACGACGACAACGGTGACGATGGGGGAGATCACTGTGACGTTTGAGGATCCAACTGCTGGAACCCCATATGAGCAGTTGACGCTTCAGCAGCAGGTTGACCGGAATCGGCTGCGCAACCAGGCCCTTGGTGCCATGTGGCGCAGCGACATCAACATTCCAGGGCACACCGCTGACAGACCTTCTCCGCGGCCCCGACAGCTGAAGAAGAAGGTGGTTTTGTCGGAACCCAATCGCCGCTCCACTCGCCTCACAGCCAACAATGAAAACGACACCATGGATATGGCCTCTGAGTCTCCAGCACCAACCCCAAATTCGACCCGCCCGCCAACTCCGGCCACTGACGACGACATGGGAGATGGGCTGAGAGGAGTGACCAGAAGAGTAGGACTAGGACTGCCCCAGTCCTATGAAGTAGGACTCAGTCCTATTGGCGTAGGACTGAGTCCTATGGGCATAGGACTTGCTGCCGTAGTTGACAGAGTTGATGAACGTCGCTTCTGGTGACAGGCTGTCAAAGGTCGTAAGCTGAGTGACACCGGCTGAGTGACAGCAATAACTTTGATTGAAACCACCATCTCGGCACACACACTTATTTTGGGACACGGGAAAACTGAGCTTCTCTGGAGAATCTGCGGCCCTTTGGGCCGCTGAAATACCTCATTTAACTCTTGCCGGCTCTTTATTGCATCAAGTTGTGGGTGTTTAGCGGCGATTTGAACTATTCTGTGGCGAGTTTGAAACCTTGTCACGCTGGCATCACAGAATGTACTTACGTTTCCTCAATGAATCTCCGATGGTTCTCCGCAATATCTTGTATTTAAGCCTGGACTACTCCGAGCAGCTCCCCCTGAAACACATCTGTACAATAGTCTCTGTGGGTGAGTGACAGCTACATATTCTTTGCCATATTTTATTTCCTCACTCAGACCCTCGGTTCGAGGCTGCTGATGACCTCAGCGTCTCTGAAATATCACAATACCGTTCATTTGCAGGCACTGCTCTACTTTCTCTAGCTCTTTGTCTCATATAAGTACCACACTCAGTTTTTTCCTCCCTCTGTCTGCGAACCAACTAGCGAGATCTTCTTTTCTGTTTGAAAATGCAGCGGAGTGGATGACTTCCCGTGGCTATCGCCTGTTTCAAGAGCATGACCCCACAAAGCCTCCAGATCGTTTGTTCCATCCTGACCGCGTGTCATTAAAGGATTTACGTGGCTATCGAGAGCAGGGTATGCAACATGGACTCCATTTTTTGTATGCTTATTCATGTACAGGTCATCGGCCCTCCCTATTCCAAGAACCCATTTTTTGGCATCGAGAGAACAAAGGAGTGGGTCCTGCCTGCTCCCTTTGCAACCTATATGCAGGCCGTGATAAAGGTTTTTTCTTCAGTTTATTTTACCAAACACAATGCTCATGCAACACAGGAGATAGCAGAACAAGATTTGCGTGGACGTCCACGTGAACAATCTCCAGAAGCCTTCCGCTCTGCATCCCCGTGCATCCTCTTCGTCAGGTTACAGTGTGCCTCGAACTGCATCACCATCTAGTCAGGGCTGGTTCTCTCGCTCTCCTTCTCGCTCTTCCTCCCACCCTCATTCCAGGGCACAATCCCGCTCTCTGTCGCGTGCACGATCCGTCACCCAATCTCGTTCTCCATCGCACCCAAGATCTGAGTCAATTCATCGAGTTCTAGCAGCTCGACTGCTTTCGGGCTCGCGTGCACAGTCACCACAAGCTCATTCGGGCACTTCCTCCCCTGTCTCCTCCCATGCAATCTCTTGATCTCGCGAAGACAGTCCAGCACAATCCACATCTGGGGCACCAAAGCGCAGCCATAGTACGTTGAACAGCCAAGCTTTCACATATATTTTGAACAGTATTTGCAGAGCGCTTGAAGGGGAAGGAGAAGGCAAGGGAGACAGATGCAGACAGCGATGGGGAGGATGGAAAAGTGAAGATAACACGTGAATTGCACGTCAACAGCTTAACAAGACTGACTGAAGCTCCGAGCACTTGGACGGTCCCACAAGACAACACCGCATAATTCCTTGACCTTTCTGAGTGTCCCGAGGTGTTGGATGAGCCTCGAAAGCCCGGAATTCCGAGAAGGATTGATGTTTACCTCAGAGATGAGGTGTGTTCTCACTGTTTGTCTTCCACTCTTTTCCAACATTTTGCAGGATCAGGACGCGTGGGGTGGTTTAACTGGTACAGCGCTTGGGGGAGCCCCAGGGTCACTTCTCTACCTTTAGATACATTTACTTTGCTCTCAATATCTTTGTATACCAGCAAATGGCACAGTTCAGGTTGTGATACCAAACTTAGGGGCCGTGTGAACCATCAAACGGCCGAAACTTTTGTTACGTTTTCCGCATAGATGAAAACTGATGTAACGAGCACAAGCGAGAGCGATTGCCGCTCCCATATTAGTCACATTAGTGTCGGCATTGTTTCACATTTTAGCCGAAGAAATGGGACTGAGTCCTATTTCACAGGACTGAGTCCTACTTCATAGGACTGGGGCAGTCCCAGTCCTACTCTTCTGGTATAGACTCATGGGCTGATCTGTCCGCCCTCTCGTGCAGAAAGTCCGCCGATGACTGATGGTGGACTTGGCGATGCCAGCATGGCCGACGGACAGTACGAGATGGGTGATCCATCCCCAATCTGTCTGCCCTCTCGTCCGGAAAGTCCGCCGACGACTGATGATGGACTTGGCGATGCCAGCATGACCGACGGACAGTACGAGATGGGTGTGCAATCCGACGGCGAGAAGGATGTGGACGAGCAGGAGTCCCTTCCCCCCCACCCCGGATGGTTTTCTCGCCAAGAAGTTACCATTTCCGACTCAGCGCCAGCACCCGCTGCTGCCGCTGCCACTGTTTCCATCTACACGACAACGAATCCCGTCGGTGGGGGGTATCGCTGGTGCAGCCCTTGTCCCTACTGCTGCGTGCAGCCCCAAGGCTACTATCCCATCTTCCGCCTCTCAGGTCTCCGTTCCTGCAGTTCCGCCATCTACCGGTCTTGCTGAGGTTCCATGCACTGAAGACACGGTGCTACTTGCCCATCGTGATCAACAACTGCGCCCAGGCGTACCTGGCACGAATACCACTGCAGCCGGCAGCTCGATTATTTGCCTGTCTGAAGCGCTTGAGTGGTTCTCGAGTGCATTTAGTCAGATGACAGCTACGAATTTGGGTCCACATTTCGACGCACTACTTGTGGCGTGGACCCGCATTGAGACGGCTTCAAAGTTCGAGAATGGGCCGTACTCCCTGTCGTCGAAGGGCCGTCCAGCGGAGGTCACTCGTTGGATTCAGGGAAAACGCAGCAGAATTCCTCAAGTCAAAAGTGTTACGGCATATAGCGGGGCTTGGTGGAGATGGTGGGACTCCTTGCAGCCGGAGTGGCGTGTCCGTGGCTCGGATGGGAAGTGGGCGATCCAGGAGAGCTACGGTGAGTGGGAGGATGCGCTGTTGGTGTGGGGGGGAACAACGGGCATCTCACACTTGTGGCATTGCTCTATTTTTGGGGCCTTGCTGCCTTGAAATCCACAACACTGCGCTCGTCTTGGGAAGCTGCCGTTATAGATGTTACTTGGATTCTCGAAGGTATTGCTTTGGACTATGAGAATTATGTCAAAAAGTCGGGTCGTCGTTAGCATGTTTCCTTGTATCTCAAATGTCATTATGATTTTTTTTTCTTTCCGACTGAAAGCGACTTAAAGTTCTCGATCACATGCACTGTGTTTAAGTCGGACCTAGTCTGTCGCGGCTGCCTCGGCAGCTTCATCAAACCTCGGCACGGCCTCGGTCGAGATGCCCTCGGAATTGGGGTGGCCAGGTCGGCCGAGATACACCGAGTTAACCCGGTCAGGTCTGCCGAGGTTGGCGGATCATATCTTGACAGACTTCAACAGCCTCCGACAATGTAACATTTTAACACCGACTCACCTCGACCGGCCGGGCTAGTCCTGGAACACAGTGATGGTGACGTGTCGTGGCCAAATTTGACTATCAAAAATAGACTAGCTCCATTCACATGAATTGCAACTAGAAGAGACGGGAGGCAAGTGCTGAAATTCATAGAATACTCATTGAAGTACTACTCATCTCCAAAATTTTACCTCAAAAACAAAAAATGGCCCATCTAGGCCCGGGTATGAACCGCTATTATGCTATTCACCGATTTTCAACGGTAGACCACAACAATAGATGTCTTTATACTTGATTAGGGCCCCTAACTGTATGTGTGGTAACAGCCTAGTACAAGTGTGTGCCGGAAACCCCCTGCGAAGGAGAGCAGGAGCAGAGCCAAATCTGATGAGGAGTTCACACGCCTCGATATCCCCGAAAGTTTGAGGTGTTCTATCCAAAAGGAACTTAGATAGCAGCAATAACGGCAGTGATACGGTGGCGGTGGTTTTGACAGCCCTAGATATTTTTGATGGCTGACAATTTTATGCGGATTGATGGGGAATTATCTTCCCGGATGTTAAGCCAAACATTGTTAAGCACCGGAGGGCCGGCAGGCAGCGCTAATAAGCCGAGACACCCTACCAATAGCCGTAGGTTAGCTAGCCAACTGCTTGGCTAGCGTCGTGGATTTAGTTAATGGGTTTACATGGCTAGGGCCATGTACTTTAGTCTAAATATTACAGCTATGGCTCGCCTTGCCCCAGGGACATACGTGCTCGCGCTGCCCTCGCCGCCGAGCGTGTGCCCCCCGCCGCTAAAGAACCCCGATCTCGTCGCCGGCGCCTCCCCGCCGCTCGCGCCCTCCTCCTGCGCCTTCCTAAGCAGATCCCGCACCAGATCCACGCCAGGCCCGCCGCCGCGCCCGCGTCCGGGGTTCTGTACCGAGATGCCACTGCGTACGATTATGACCTCGAATCAGTGCGATTACAGGGATCACACGCACCTGCGCTCGCCGCCGGCGAAATAGGTCTCTTCGTCGTGCTCGTCGTCGCTGTCGTTGTGGCCGCTCATCGTGAGAGAGGTGGTCCCCGCTTGTGTTTGCAGCGCATATTCTGCGTCAGATCATCATCCGTCTGTCTTACCATCCTGAACGATGATTGCCTTCACAGTATGGCGATTATATGGCATCTTCAATGTAGTAGTATATCTCATGTATGAAAACCCCAGTAACGCTCAAGGCCAGCACTTATTGCTTCATTCTGTTTTGGACAGCTGCGAACCCCTCGATGTGACTTCACATCTGTCGAATCTTTGTTCATGTTCATCACGAAATATGATGACCCGGACCAGGACAACATCCTGAGAGCTCAGGCAAGGCGAGCTTGCTAGCCGGCCTGAATGGTAGGCAAAGAAGTCAAGATCACTACGATCTCTTTCAAATACGATTATCATAATGATAGACAAGACAGGGCGCCGCTTCGCTCCGGCAGATGGTGGAAGAAAAAAAATTAAATCGCAGTTGTGTAGAGTCCATACTACAGAACAATGTTAGCCCTGTACGGAAAGTGTCCCAGCCTGAGCATTGATTGGTCTGGTTGTCTGAACCTTGGATGAGCAATGTGCTTGCACATGCAAATGATAGCAAGTGGAAGAGGCTCAGCGCCGATGGAAATGAATTACTGCACCAAAGAAAATTGGAAATCAAGGCGGAACAGTGTAAAGCACTGGATGGTGTAGCGTACATTGACTGGATGGATTTGAATACCGTTTCATGGCCACGACATGCCAAAGAAGGTGAGTATATGCCCGCGTGACCCGGCAATAAATTGTCTGCGAGCATTAATGCGAACGATCGTCGATGAAGCCATCGTTGATTGGGTTGAATTCAAGGGAAAAAGAGAGCGAATACATCGACAACCAAGAGTTGCACAGTAATTCAGAAAAAAGGATGGGCAGAAATAATTTCGGGCCAACGGGATGAGAGTGATCCAAAGAAACCAAGAAAGAGAAAGATAAATAACTTCCGGCCGGCATAGATTGAAGAATATGGGATGAAAACATTGTTGCGCATTCTTCCAATGAGGCGGCTGTGAAAAATAGAGTAGACCCAGGGAAGGGAAGAACATCCAGCAGTTGTGTGTTCCAGGACCTATTCCGAGCGAGCCACAATTTCCGGTCAACCAAGCCAGGGGCGAACGGTTGAATCGGAGAGGAGTCCAGTGATTGATTAGGAGCGAACTGTTGAAGAAAGCCTGAAGAGTTTGAGTGAGGCTTGGGGACACAAAATCAAGGGAAGAGGGGGGAAAGGCAGTAACGGGAAGCGGCTTGACGTTGGCTTTTATCTACGCCACGGGGATACGGCCACGGTGAGAGAAAGTGCGGCACAGTGAGATAACTAACCGCGGCGCAGTAAGAAATATGCTGCGAAAAACTGTGCGATGGTCAGCTGAGGAATGGAATGGCATGGTACCGGAATGGGCTTACACCACTAATGGGGCAGGCGGGCAGGATCCACAGGACGAGAAGAGAGGGAAAGGCAATGGAGATACAGCTACATGGGGCAATTGCGCCGCCGTGCTAAAAAGAACGCGTAACAGTGAAGCCGGAAAAAGTTCGGGAGAAGCATAGGAGGTAGAGCGAAAAGCAGTGTTGAAAAGCGGAGAGGGTCGTGGACGGAAGGGGTTAATTGAAGAGCAAGAACAGAGGGAGAACAAAAAGAGAAAGGCCACATGGGGATATGGCACAGCCGAACGAGCAAAATCTTAAAGAACAGTTAATTAGATTAGTTTGATCTACTCAATCTTTTCCCACGATGTAGCCGAAGTTCGATTCTATTTCTCGGAAGAATACACGCAGGATTGTGCCGTACTCGCTGGCGTGCGCGAAATGAAAGGGGATGAGACGGCTACCTTTGTCAACGGACACGGATGGAATCTATAAAAATTTTAAGATGATAGTTGTCTTTCTTTCGTCACTAAATTAATATTTCTTTCAAGTTTATGCAACATGCTTGGGCTTGCTTATTTGCATGGATCCCAGTTTTTCTCCGATTTCTAACTGTACACAAATACTCAAGTACCTGTGCATTCAACGTATGCAAGGCATAACCTTCAAAGTCTTACTTCAGGTTGAAGAATCTAATTCAGTATTTTATTGTCAAGACGTCTTATTTTGGGAAATCAGACTTATGCATCAGATGAGCTTCCAAATATGACTCCAAGTGCTACGATTCTCTACTTATAGGCGACTTCAAGTTGCTCCCAATATTTATCCGAAGAAAAGCGGCGAATTGGAAGGAGAAGCCACACCAAGACTGTCAAGCGGGGAAATTAGGGGAGCTCAAAGCAAGCCTTCGCTGGACGCTCTTTCGCTCTTTCGCCGGAGCAGTTGCTGTTACGTGAGTTTCGGCAACTCGACAACGTTCGGCAAGCAGCCGATGTGACTGTGAGTCATGCCAAAATTTCTTTCGTCAAGTACCACTCGCAATACCACGCTCTTTATCTTTTATCCACTCCTCGCTCTTTATTCTTATCATTCTTTTATCCAATGAGCACAATAAATTCGTGCATAACCATATGAGTTAGATAGCTCCGAGTAGTTGTGCCATGAACAGTGTTTGGGTTTGGGGGAGACCTAAGCAAGAGAGGGGACGGAATATAGAATGTACTGAAGCGATCTTCTATTAATCTATGTATTATCGATGACCTATGGCAGGATACAGTTGATCATATGGGTATCCCAAAAAAGGTAACAGTCACAGTGGCCGTTTGCCGAATGTTGCCGGGTTGCCGAAACTCACGTAACAACATTTGCAAGCGAAAAAGCGCCCAGCGAAGGTTTACGTTGAGCTCCCCTAATTTCCCCGCTTGACGGTCTTGGTGTGGCTGCCAACGTTCGGCTCGCAGTGCGGCATGAGCACCTGACAGCTATCCTGGGGCCCGTTCAGGCTCTGGGGATGCTACAAGAGTGGGACTCTGAGGGCGCCCCGGCGATCGTTCCTTCGCTCTACCATGCTCGTTCTTACTTTAGCTCTTGCACTTGCGCTGACAGAGCACGTCTCCGGGGCTCCGACTGCGTCAGACACCACGCTCTGGTTCACTGAGCCGGCTGTGAATTTTACGTGCGCCTGTATTTCGTTTTCAGCACTGATTAGTACGCTGAGAACCATTCACCAAAACTGACGATGCATCTACAGGACCAGTATACTTCTTGGGAATGGCAGGCTGGGTGCAAATCTTTATGGCGGACTCGTGAACGAGAGGCTTGGGTTGAATGAGGATTCCGTATGCTTCCCCATCATAATTCCAGAGAAATCGATCTTAATTCATTTCTTGCTTAGATATGGTCGGGTTCGCCGTATGATCCAGCTCCGGTGAACTGTAGCAAGAATCTACCTATGGCCCGAGAATTCGTGAATCAAGGGAATTATAAGGCGGCGCAGGATTTTTTGAACACCATTTGTATGGGGACACCAGCGGAGATGGGTAAGCTTCCCTGTAATAGCTTCTCAAATCATTTTTTTCTGAAAAGGTCAACCTGAAGGCACGTATCAGCCTGCGGGGTCTTTTCTCCTTAATTTTACGTCAGGAACTGGCGAAATCGAGAACTACAAGAGGCAGTTGGATCTCAGCAGCTCTGTCGCCACTGTGACCTACACGCAAGTACGAAAAACTTCGCGCTGAAGGATACATATCTAAATTTCATGTTCTAGGACAATGTAACCTTCAGTCGCGAGGTCTTCGTGAGCAACCCAGCGCAAGTCATCGTCGTTCACCTCACCGCCTCGAAATCTGGGCATCTCTCATTCAACGCATCGTTCTCTACACCGATGATGAATCCCTCGACGTCCTTTGATGGGACAACGCTCGTCCTCAACGCAGGCAGTTATCCGGCCTACGCACCCGTTCCTGCTGGCCTCACGTACGAGGCGAGACTCCAGCTCGTAGCGTCCGGTGGATCCGTGAAGAACGTCCAATCTGGCAGCCTGGAGAAGCATTTCACTGTCAGCAAAGCCACTAGCGCGACAATCTTCATCGCCATCGCGTCCTCTTTCGTCAAGTATGATGATATATCTGGGAACCCAACGACCAAGACTGTCGGAACTCTCGCCGCTCTTGGAAATGAACCGGACTACAACGTGCTCAAGGCAGCGCACGTCGCAGCATACCAGCAGCTGTTCAACCGCGTGGCATTTGATTTTGGGCAGAACGAATCTGCGGCGGCCTTGCCTACGGATGTGCGAGCCGCGAATTTCCAGAATACGTTTGACCCAGGCTTCGTCGCACTCAATTTGAACTGGGGCAGATATTTGTTGATTGGTTCGAGCTGGGGTGGAGCGCAGCCTCCAAATCTTCAGGTACGTGCGGGATAAGTGTTGAGCCCTCGTTCGGCAGATCGTAGTCTTTCTTCAGGGTATTTGGAACGAGGACCTTCTTCCGACGTGGAACAGGTGCGGCTTAAACTCGAGTATATTTATTTCGTCTGACTTCCCGGGACCAAATCCAGTAAATTCACGACCAACATTAACCTTGAAATGAATTAGTTCGTGCTGCCGTTCACCTTGCTTCTATGCTTCTCTGGAACAATTCTCAGCTGGGGCGCAGAAGTGGCAAATCTGGCGGACCTTGTTGAGCCGGTGGTCCGCCTGATAGAAGATGTCTCCATCACAGGTGCACACATGGCGCAGGTCATGTACAACGCAACTTCTACGGCCATGGGGACTGGGGCTGGACCGGGAAACGGTTGCCCCGTGGATGGTGCATCATAAGTGCGTCTTTAAGGATAAGATAAGAATGACTTCATAATTCTTGGTTGCAGCACGGACCAGTGGCGAGCGACTGCTCCTAGTGCGTTTTCAGAATGATACTACCCGAAGAAATCGACTGATGCAAATTTTGAAGTTGACGCGTCGTTCTACGGGTTTTGGCCGACGGGCGGGGTCTTCGAGCTCCAGACGATATGGGAACACTATCTGTATGAATTCTCGTATTTTCAAATGGTAATATAACAACTCGCAGATTCGACCCAACCAATACCACATTTGTGAAGCGAGTGTACCCCCTTTTCCGTGGAGCCTCTCAGTTCTTCCTAGAGACCTTACAAGTTCACCCAAACAACACCGAGTACGTAGGAAATCATATGAATTGTCTTATTAACCGGCATCACAGCTGGCTGGTCGTGAATCCTTCTATGTCGCCCGAGAAAGCCTTTGAGACCGTTGGGGGGGAGGACATTTCGACGAACCTGGGCACGACGATGGATAATTCTGTATGGCTCATTTATTTGGCTGGATGCTCTTTATCACTCTGAACACTTATTGCCAGATGCTCCGAGATTTATTCAGCCAAACCGTGACTTTCGCAAGAATTCTCGGCGTTGACGAGGATTTGAGCGCGCAGTTGAACGCTGCAGCCGCAAGGCTTCCGCCGTTCCTCATTGGATCCGGCGGGCAGCTTCAGGAATGGTTGACAGGTGAATCTAGATGACCTAGCGCTTCGGTGTTTTAACATTTAGGACTATATTCTAGATTGGGATTCCAAAGTAATTTTCCTCAATCTGAGTACAGTTCTGGTTATCTACATTCTAATTTTCTAGCCCTCGACCTTCAGCCACCTCTCACCGCTCTACGGCGTATACCCAAGCCATCAAATTGGCCCATTTTTGAATCAGACACTATCCAAGGCGGCCGAGGACGCTTCTCGTATTTCGTGGAGAGTTTAACACGGCGGGGGTGGTATGCATTCACAGACTTGGTTAAGCCCTGAAGAAGCTCACTCGTGCACAAGGCCGACGGCGTGGCGTATTGCTACATGGGCCCGATTGCTAAATGCTACGCATGTTCAGAATGATATCAAGTGCGTGACGAGAGTTGAAACCTTATTCGCATTATTAATGCGAATCTAATCAGGATATTGTTATCCTCTAACAACGCAATTTGGCCGAATCTTATGGGAAAGAACTTGATTGTGAGTGTCATATTGTCAGATATAACTCCGCATTTAATCGCATTTTAGTTCCAAATCGATTCGTGAGTATCAGCACATGGAAAATGGTACCAACCATCTCACTTTCTACTTCCTCCTTAGGAACCTCGGTGCTCTGGGTACAATTCTCGAGACCCTTCTCCAGTCTCAGGGAGGCGAAATTCACCTCCTCCCAGCGGTTCCAACAGAGCTGGCATCTGGTTCATTCACCGGCCTACGCGCGAGGGGTGGGATGTTGGTTGACGCAGTCTGGTCTAACGGAATTCTAACATCGGCTAACATTACTTCAACGCTCTCAGTGAGTGCCACGGTTACAGCGCGACTTGCTGGCTCTGCGAAGACGATCAACTTCCAAGTGAGAGCGGGTGGGAGGAAGGTCCTCGTGGCGAGTGATTTTGCTTAATATGCATGAGTGGCTTCGTTCAGGTTCAGTGTATTCAATGACAGACGTATTTAATTGATTTGCTTTTCGTACGAGAGGGATTTCAGTCGATATACTACCCATCAACGGACTAAATCAATTCAGCACCGATGATCGCCCTGGTCATCAATGTGACCCTTGTGACAACGTGCTTTGTCTACAACTCTCACCTCGACTCTCACGCAGTCTGCTTTTCATGTTTTTCCGCACATCGCTTCTAACATCTTGCACTGACATTTCTCCGGGCTTGACCTTCGGAGATGTAAGACTTTGGGAGTCTCACCAAGTTACAGATGCTACAAGTACGGGTGCGTGTCGAGAATGATGCGGTCCGAGCCGGGCAGGAAGCCCGCCCACGACGCGGGGGCCTGGAAGCCGTCGTGGATGCTGATGAATGGTCCACTGCCCGTGTCGAGAAGGTGGCTGAGGGAGGCATGTCAGCAGGCTAGGGAGCGAAGTAAGTCCGGGAAGGGAGACAGAGCATATAAGGATGTAAGCACGTAGCGGTCGATCCCGGGGAGGTACGAAGTTAGTCTTGGCGTCCAGGCGAGATGGCAGCGCATGAAGAGGACATGTACCCTGATTCATGATCCGAAACATGGGAATCAGGTCCTTGTACCGTGGCTGGGAAATGAAATCAGCAATGACGCGAATGTAGTCGAGCATGAGCCCATTGAAGTTGAGATTTTCCCGAGCTTCCCAGAGCGATTGTAGCCTGCGAACAACGTAAGGGGGAAGAACATGTGAGAGAAGTGGAGGGTAGCGGCATGGGGATGGGACGGTGAAAGAGAGGGTCTCAAAGTCACGATCCGGTGCGGCCTGTGCAGGGTTAAGAAAGCGATAGCTCTCACCATTCTGCGATCCGGGGCGTATGCAGATAGAGAGTGCCGCAGATCCTGCCCTTGCGCGCGGGCCCGAAGAGGCGGTATCGATACCCTGCTTCAGACCTTCCCGACCGACAGGGAAGTGCGCGAGCGAGTTTGAGTTACTTACGTCACAGGGCCATTCGTCTCCATCAAAGCCGTCAGTCATCAAACCCATCTTCTCAACCATCATGACGCTCGCAGAGACCGCCCAGGCCCCCGGTCACTCACCCTTAGGTCGGTCCGTTTTTCCCCGACCAAAACCACTGATTTACTCTATGATTTTGGGCCACAGGGGCTTGATTTATCTATATCGGACCAACCTATTAAAAATACCATTTTTTTTTCGGCGAAGTCCAAAATTTTGCTTAGAGACCGCCGCAGGCACTGTCCTGCCTACTGCGCACTCCAGGATACCTCTAAAAAATCATTTGCGATGCTGACAATACGTATACGACACTCGCTACTTTTTACCCCCCCTCTTGGCCGCTCCTTTGTTCTTTCCACGAGATTTCGCAGTGCCATTTCGGGACTTATCCTTCGGCCCTGAGTCATCCGTCTTCTGCTTTCTTCTTGCGCCTCAAGGGGGGGTATCGGCCGTCGCTTCTTGCTAGTGTTGCCGCGACTCAAAAAGTCGAGTCACGACTCACAAAGTCGACTTCAAACAAGGTTCGACTCGACTCGACTCGACTTTGTCCCTCCGAGTCACTCAAAGTCAACTCGAGTCGACTTAAGTCGATGGAGTCGGAATTTTTTAGATGTGATTTTTTGAGGCTCCTGGCAACATAGAAAGGGTCAATTTACCTCGGAGGAGTATGGTGGTACAATATCCGTCTTTCTTGCGATGTATAGAGGCTCCATTTGATAAACTCTGAAAGATGGGATTTCTTTGAATTATCAATGGACCGGCACAAGACTGACAACACCTTTTGGAATATCTCGAAATTATATCGCTCGAGACCAGAAATTTGACCTGGGTTATTTTTTGAAGTTTTCTATATTCTAGGCATCAATGGAGGTTTGTTCCAGAGTGCCTACGACCCATTTTGAATCCCTACCAACCCGAACGACTCCAAGTCGACTCAAAGTCGAGGAAGCTGACTTGCCTAGACTCCAAAGTCGGACCAAGTCACACCAATGACTCGACTCAACTCAACTCAAGTTGACTTGGGAGGCTGGAGTTGCGAGTCGCGGCAACACTACTTCTTGCTATTAGTCCCCTTGTCAGGCTCTTCGTAATTGTCCTCGTCCTCGACATCAGAGTCCCCAGAGGGATCGCCAAGGTTCAAAATGCGATATACTGCGGAATTAGAGCTCAGAGCCTGCCAGCATTCCCATCCGGCATTGCCTGCCGATGAAATGGTGACTATGGGGCTAGCGGTGAAATAACCACAAACCAAACCTTGTAAATGAATACACGGTTCGATAATGCAAGTACAACAACTCAAACACTATAGTCCTCGTGCAAGTTCGGGGTTCCAATCCAGTATAGATTGTGGCAATTTGAACTCTAGTTCTCTTTGGGAAGCAAGACTTTATAGGTCTACAAGTCGTATAGATAAAACTGCTTGAATCTGTTCCAAGCGCAATTGTGGATAGACAGACAAGATTTTATGTTCAACGGTCTTGTATGATGTGGGTCTAGGTTTGGAGATAGTACTCTGATGTGTAGCATAAGTGATTCTTTATGAATCCCAATTCCAATAGTATCCGTGATTGCTAATCCTTGCGAGATTACAACCAATTGTCAAGTCCGATCTGTTTCCTTATATTCCACACATCTGTTCTGTTTATCCAATATGTTCACACACCATTTATAAAGATCCAAATCCAACACAGATAATATTCAAACAGGGAAAACAAACGAAACTTGGTATAGCTTCTGGGTGTCTCCAAATGAATGCCTACTCTACCGGTTAAGCGTGAAGTCTAGTAACTTCGTGTCCAACAGGTGGGGTGAGATTCACTGGTGTTCCTCCCATAACTATCCACTTAAAATACTTTACAGGATTCTAATATAAATGAGACAGATACAAACGTGCGGCAGGGTTCAGGGTATATCACTAGTGGTATGGCAGCTAGCCAACGAACTCCTGTCAGATATCAAACAATTAGTAAAATTGAGAGAGATTTATAAGGAACATCAACAAGCCGAGCTCAACGATGAGTCAAGATCTACATCGCTTAGAACAATCGTGATGGGATATTAGACAGGTTGTGCAAAGCCGCACAGAGCCGCATGTGGCTTTTGTGCATTGTGCAAAGCCGCACAGCAAACCAACAGATTCGTGAGGGAAACTAGGTTCATTTTGGAGAGATACGGGTCAATTGGGTGGTATACAGTACATTGAACCACTTACCCAACGTAATGTGCGTCATTTTTCATGTCATTATTCGGCTTCCGGCACAGCTCCTGTGCGGCTATGGCAGTGACACCGCCGAAATGGCCATTTACTCCACTTAGCTCCACTTTTTTTCTGCTGCCTGATCCGAGAATCAACGCTGATGGCTTTCAAGGCACTATATGTAAGGGTTGTGTACATAATGGATGGGAAAACAAAAGCTGCACAGAGCTGCACGCGGCTTTGCACAATGCACAAAAGCCGCATGTGGCTCTGTGCAGCTTTGCACAACCTGTCTATTGTTGATATGTCAACTTTTAGCCAACTGCCTCGTCAGCCCACTGTTACCCTCCTTGGTAACCATTCGCTTCAATTGGTCCCGCTTTGACCCTCTTAAGTGATTTGTCTGAAAACCGTGATAGCCGTCGCTTCCCAGTACCCGAGTATGGTTTCTTAGTCAATTGGTGGATCGACCAAGTCCAGCCTTCTCTAGGACCGATGATAATGGGTTTTGAGGTCGGATCCCAAGTCCCGACAAAATTTCCTAACTGGACCTCGAATGTGTGTGCCAGAGTCCCGACAAATGAGCCACTGGCCGAAAAATGTATGATCCAAAGTCCCGACAATGGGTTGTCCCACGATCGATGTCTGAGCCCAAGTCCTGACATGCCCAAATAGTCACTGCATTTTGACGGCTCCTGGAGCCACGTGAGTCCAGCTTTGGCGAGCCTTAGCCGAGATCGGTTGAGACACCTCGGCAGGGTCTGTCCGTGGTCTGCCGGGCAAGGCTGTGCCCAGCGATGACAAGGTGCGTGCGAGGCGGCCTCGAACCACCTAGCACAACCTCTCTCAAGGTGCGCCGAGTCCCTCAGCGGACTGTGTCCTTCTGTAGTCACCTTCCTCAGTACTTGACTCAAATCCAAGCCCTCATTGCCCATTTTGTCGCATCAATCAGATCAAAAGGCCGGTGGGAAACGGCCCCGGAAACCTGCGACCCACGGGTTTCCCACGGATCCGGACATGATCCAGTGTCCTCGTAATTTCTGTCAGAGAGAATTACATGGGAAATATGGGACCTAATACTTGGGGATGTATCCATTTCACCTAAAGATGAGAGGTATTTGATAGGAGCATTGGCGAGCTGAAAGATTCGAAGTCGCAACACCATTTTGTCACCGTGATGTCACGGTCATGTCCTTCCCACATCAACTTGAGATGTGTTGTGATCACTTACAGGTTGCGTACTTAGCATGGTCGAGTCCAAGAGCCCAAGTGATCCTCTGCATACCTTGAGCAACCTCGGCAGGGTCTGCCAAGGTCCAAGTGTGTCCAGGTGTGCCGAGCAACCTCGGCGCAGGCTTGGGTTGAGGAGCCATCAAAATGCGGTGAGTAATTCGAGCGGGCTTTGAAGCACAAAGTGTCGTGATGGCTGCTCCAGATTTGTGATATTAATAGTGGACAATGTAGATAGGACATGCCACCGAATTCATCTTTTCTCACTCGATACTCGCTTCAAGCTTGTGTCCAATTTCTTGTGATCATACTCCTTTCTGAACATGCACAACATCGAAATATTTGACGATGATGAACAGGCCAACCAATTTGCCTCGCAATGGGATCCAGATGAATGGATATCAAACCAGCGGACCTACCATGATGTACCTGCCGTCGTGGAGGCCGCAAGAGCCTGAGTCCTGACGATTCCTTCCTCATACACCTCCAATCTTCCGCCGAAAGGACTACCCATTGCCGACCTCCTGCTATTCAATTTGCCGCCAATAATGAATCCCACAACTAGTCTGATGGATGATGATTCCGAGCGCTTCTCTGACATGGAAGCAACACAGGATATAGAGGAATTGCTCCCACTGCTGGTTGTGCTGACTCGCCGGGAGGTTGGACCAGTTCCTCGTGGATTTTGGTCAGGCCTGGTTCGACGGGAGGAGATCATTGCGGACATGGGCCAACCCGGATATTGTGTTCCCGTTTTGGATTATAATTTACTGGCGTGAAATTCTTGATGCCAGTGAGGCCAAGGATCGTTGGATAGCAGTGACAGCTTGGTTGGAAGTTAGAGGGAAGATGGAGGAGGAGTTGATGCAAAAGCGCGCTGTTCAAATCTATGGAGGGTTATCAGATGGCATGGAAGTGTGCGTGGTATTGCAGGCGTCACTGTCTCGGATCTAGCAGACTACTTCTCGAAGGCTTACCTCTGCGGAAACCTTGTCGACGCAATGCTTGACCTTCTGTCCATCCGGCTGAAGGCGGTCGGCGGGCGTCGTAGCGATGCCACAGTAATGCCAATACGACATTTGCGCAGTTTATAGAGCTGCTGCGACCCCGCAACAATGGAATGACACCAATTACCTCGAATCATGGTGCTCAGAAGTATCTCAGCAATTATGGGACATGGTTCCGCAATGGAGATCGTACCAAGCTCCATTTTGTCCTGTATCGTCACCCCAACCATTGGACTGCCTGTTCCATCGATTTTGAGGGGGATCATATCCGTTACGGTGATGGCCTGAAGTGGGAATGACCCTAAGACTTCTTCCTTGCCCTGGACGACTGGTCCGCAGATAATTTCCCGGACAAGGAGTTCAGGGTCACGGATGACTTGCCTTGTGCAATTCAAACAGACAGGTATAACTGCCCAATCATATCCGTTACTACCGTGGCGTATAACATTTTTGGAGATCCATCGTGGACGAGGAAAGCCACAGACACCATGCGCATGAAAGCTTTTTGCGATATTGTAAATCACTCACTTTCTGCCATGGTCCGTTTTTTTTTTTTTCAGGCCATCTGAATGAAAGACTAACGCTTCAATAAAGCCTTCCCACCTGCTATTCCAATTGCCGACAGCAGCGATTTTGTGGAAAACATTCTTGCTGCAAACCCTGACATCAATGACACATACACCGCCGACAAGGATCTCGGTTGTAGCAGTTCCCAGGTAGTTGTTCCAAGTCTGCCTGCCATCGAGCACACAGATGCTCCTGTCCACACACAGAAGAGATCCGCAGACAGAGCTGTTGGAGAAATAGCCATAAGGGGCAATCAGGCCGATCCCCGAGCGGATTTGCTCCACTCAATACAAACCGCCTCCGCCCCTGAACCTTTTTGGGAAGGGCACCGCCCCCTGCCGACGGCTTCCCAGCGGAGCTTGAAAGTTGAAGCTGAGCTGAGGCGCACGCCAAACAAGCCCTCCCTCCCACGTCCCCGGTGATACCCCCTGCAACGCCTCTGTTCCACAACCACTGGCTCACGGACGTCCACGTGCGGAGCGTTCCTGCTTGCAACCCGCCTGTACTCGCTCGGCATCACCCCAATGCTCTTTCTGTTCCCGCCCAGCCTTCTTCTGCCTAGTCCGCCGTCCTAGTCCGCCGTTTTCTGCTGCATCCACGAGCGCCCGCGCCTGCCCACTATCGCCACCGCCTCTCGCCAGCTCCCCACGCCGGCCTCGAAGAAACAGCGCCTCGCAGCCGCTGCGAGAGCGTCGCCTTTCAAACACCTCGCCCCCACGAGAGGGAGCTTCCGCACGAACACCTCGCCAGACAGCAAGAAGCCGCTGCGCATCTCCCTGCACTGACATCGCTTGCCCCTGTCGCCAACGCTCTCGCAAGAAGCGCGCGACGAGGCACTTGCCGTCTGCCTTGCCCTTGGGACCTAGACAGCCGTTGTCTCGCTCGTCTCCTGGCAGCACCGCCATTATCCAGGATTTCGATGGCTGTGCACAGACGTGCCGCCCGCCACTGCGCCACCAGCCACGCACACAACATCGATGACGCCGCTCTCGACGGCGCCTCCAACGGCCCGCCCCCGCACACGTCCAGCCGCCACACAGCCTAAACGACACCACTATACCTCAGCGCCGTCCTCTGGTGCTGAGGGTACAGGCTACTTGTTGTACTGCTGCGAATGGGCCACAATTCTAAAGTTTTACATACCGCCTGAGACAAGTAGTAGCTTTATATTTATCCTATGGTACTTTATACTGGCCATGTCATCTTATTTGCTTTGAAGGAGTTGTGGACTCGTTTTCAGCCTCGTTCGGCACATCGCGGCAGGTTTTGCCTTGCCGAAACCTTGCCGACCACCGCTTTCCCAATTTGGAAAGCCGGCGGAGGCGGTTTGTAACCAACTGATTACTCAGCAGATTACTAATGTAGAAGTCTGCCGACTTTTGTAGAATATTCTAGTATACCTACCTCGTAGTATATAAGCTGGGGGTAGCAGGCCAATCTCTTCAGGAGATTGTAACCCAAAGCCTAACAGCTCTAGTGCAACCTATTCATTTTACAACAAGAGCAGATGATGGTGACGAGCGAAAGAGGAAGGTCGCCAGGACTTCGGAATCTTCGGACCGAGCGGATGCCCCGATCACTCACCCCTTTTTCGCGAAGGGCTTCAAACCCGCTGCTGCCTCCGGGGCTAAAACTAGGAAGGTGGCCGCACAGGAGTCTTCCTCGAGTTGGAATCAGCAAGTCTGCATCCGCCGCACGCAAACAAAGAGAGGAGATAAAGAGTGGCAAATTCCAGCCAAGCGCGAAGAGAACAAACAATTTTCCGGGATAAGTGCAGGAAACAGGATGCGAATGCAGGCTTCGAGGAAACATTGAAGAAGGTCCAGTGCTCTTGCTGCAAGACCTGGATCAAAATGCAGGAGGCGTACAGCATCTCCCGCTTCAAGCAGCACTTTGAGGCCAACAAATGTACCCCTGCTCCGCCCGAGCTTCTCCCCGATCCAACGAGGCGAACTCTGGATAACTTCGAAATGGTTTCCACATGTCCGAAGCCCAAAAACACCCCTCCGGCTCCCACTGTCAAATGTCCATGTCCTGGTCTTATGGCGGACTTCGACGAGAGAGTGGGGGATTATCTTGACAAGGCGACTTCCTCTGGTGGCGGCACACATGCTGTTAACCATTACAGCATGGAAATATTCAAGAAAGACTTCACGGACCTCACACAGAAGGAGAAGGACACGGTGTATACTGCTTGCTTCCACGACTATACTTGGCTCAGCGACACCAGCCCAGGAGTAATGGGTTGTTTTGCCGCCAGTGCCAATGCATGTTTAAAGACTGTGGAAATCGACCCCAACTCCCCAGCCGTACCACCGTGCAGCAATTGCAGGCTTCTTGCCACCTTGAAAGGCTTCAAGACCAGCAATCAGTAGGGTGACCGCGGACCCGTCGAACTTGAAGTATGTGCCGCATGTTAATCGAAATGCGCATGCGGGCATGTTGTTCGCTAATTGAAGGGGCTGGAAGCCCTCCTAGCTGAGGTATGTTTTTCCTCCTCGCAGGCGTTGTTAAGCTGTTCTGATCAGAATTCCACAGGACAATGAGTACTCAGTAGAGCGACGCTACTTCCAGCACATCGTTGGCGGAAAATTCAAAAACGACAAAGTCTTCACGGGCATAATACAGGCCAAGGTTATGGCCACGGACCGTGAAATCCGAGGCAAGGGCATGCAAAACTTCAAATACGATACGGACATGGATGCTGCCTTGGCCTAATACATACTATCTGCCTTCGTGCATATCGCGAACTCAGAAGCATTTCCCCATGCGCAGTGAACGTTCAATCAAGTGAGTTATCCTCATTTATGTCTTGCCACCTGGCTTAACATATTGCAGGCATGTTATATCCACGACTCCCCGCTTTCCCATTGGTATCGCCGAAGAGACATTCGTCTATGCCAAGGAGTATGTCGAAAATTACAAGTACCCTCTCGGCGCACCCTTTCCCTTGCCGTAGATGATACCAAACTTTTTCCTGCCCTTCGACCTCTTTACGACGGGGTGAAGAGAAATGTGGTATATTGTCAGCACCACAGGAGAGCATATTGCAGTCCCGAATGCTTAGGGCCTTCACGAGACCCTTGATAACCTCGAGTCTTCTGCCGAGTTAGCGACAAAACTTCGACTCTGGGTCCTTCAAATCCCCCTGCCTGGTGTCCCCCCTCTCATGTTGCGATTCTACCCATCGGATCGAAGGTCAAGGGACCCGAACTTGCCGATTGGCAGATTCGACTCATGGAAGGCTTAATCTCGCATAGTTTTCGCATTAGCTCGAGTGGTGGAGATGGGGCTTCCGTCGAGCGTGACTGCCAACGGCGCACGGCGGCCGCTAGCAAACTCATAGAAGTCCAGATTAAACATCCGGACATGATTATCCCGACATCATTGTCCAGCTCTGGGATCTCAACGGCAATATTTGGGTTTGTTATTGAGTAGTACCCATCTTCGTCACTTCGTTACTTCGCTTAGGAATGGGAAAGTTCGTCAGTTTGATGGAAAACTGTGAAAGTTCGTCATTTCATCAAATATCTGAGAAAGCTCATCACTTCCGGGTGCGCGTGCGGGAAGAGCTTTGATTGATCGCCGGGATTACGGAACGACACGGAAGAGAACATTCCTCTCTTCTACCACATCAACCCCCGCGACGTTCCCGACGCGCCCCCCGACCCAGTGAGTGACTGTCTGTAGGGAAAACAGGGCACGGTCGTTGAACCAGACCTCATCCCAGGCAGGCAGTGTAAGCCTGTTGTCCCCGGCAGTGGTGTGTAGCTGCATTTTTTAAAATTATTTCTGTCCATGCACCAACCTAGAGCTTTCTGTGCTCAGTAGAGGCATCCACACCAGTGCTCAACACCCAGTCACTTCAAATGTGGACATATTTGAGCCGCCAACGGAATGTATCCCGCGAGCCACGGCATTGCCGTGTACTTCCCCCCTGCGTCGCCGCTTCCCATCCCACATTTGGCTCGCAATCAATGGATTGACCCGCAGAGCCATTTTGAAGATGGCGGAGATCTGAACGGATAGAGCGACGGTAAGTTTTTCATTTGTTTGTTTTGAACATGCAGGACGATGTAAATCATTTGTAGATGAGCCCCCCGACAGCAACAACATGAATGCCCGAGCTGCTGCGCCATTCAACAAAATGTGCTCCGTCCACTTGAAACAGTACGCATTGATTCAACTGCTTAAATGTTTCTGTGGCATTATCTGTATTTTGGAGCAGTTCAGGATTTTTCAATCACCCGATCGCAGGCAGAGTATGATAACCTAATAGCAGGCTTACAGACAGTAGAAAATACAGCTCAAAATCTTGATATTCTGTAGTTAATGACTATTGGGCTGTTCTCTACCCTGCTCCACATGAATTGTAGTGTTCTTAGCCTCTTTTTCCACCCAACCTCAATATATTCGGCAGGGGTTTACAACGAACATCGCCCTGTTATGCCCTTGGTCCAAGCCGAGTCTCCCGAGCCACTAATCAGCGTCGACAGCTCTGGAATTCATGCGGAAAATTCTTAAAATGTGTCATGTTCCAAGCAAAGCTCAATACATGCGGAGATTTTATTTGTCAGCCTGGGGGAATGTATCATGCACTGTAACAGATGTCTCTGCAATCAAATAAATGTATCTCCAGGGGTTTGTCGATCTGAAACAATACACCTGCAACTGACGACGCACTCTTCACATGGATGGACACGGTCACATGTTCATTGTCGGCAGCCCAAGTAACCAAGTTTTCACGGTATCCAGAGGAAGTGACGAAGTTTCACTAAATCTGGCTGAAGTCACGAACTTTCACGGAAAGCGATCGAACTCACGAACTTTTGCAACGCTAGCGAGGTAACGAAGTGACGATGATGGCGCGGACTCGTCGTTATCCAGGATGCGAAGCATGGCCAAAACACATTTCGCAATAATGTTTTTTTCTGGCGCTCACACATTGACCCTTGGGAATTTTGTGGTCTTTTTCGCGCTGATACATACACTCGGAATGAAGCCAACTATGCCACTGTATCGACGGGATTTCATTAAGTCCGATCGCATGACTGGGCTTGATTATCATTCACCGCGATCATCTCGGGGCTCATCCGTGCCCACTCCTTCCGTGGTTCAACGCCAGCGAACCAAACGAGCATTGCTTCTCAGGAATGCGTGACATAGCGGCCAACGTCACCATGCAACAGGCAATTTCAATTGTGCCTAAACTCCGGGCGAAAATACAGGCATTGATTCGCGTACCCAAGAATCAGTCTGATTTCAAGAAGCAGGCGTCCGGGTATTGTCACACATACTACTCCTCTGAAAACATCGACTATGGCCTCCTGAGCCAATATCCCACCGACGTCGAATTATCTGACGCTTATGTGATGGCGGCACAAGAAAATGAATGTCTCTGGTCCCTCCTGGGAATCCATCCCGCCCGCATCCAGGGCGCTCCCGTTCGCGGATTGGCAGCAGTCCCATTGCCTTACCCAGGCTTCGAGCATTTATACCTCCAGGAAGAAAATGATCTGGCGCCGGTAGCAGACAAGACCCCAGCCGAGGAGTTGCAGGAGATGATCGACAGTGTGAAGACGACAGCCAATTTTTCAAGAGCCGCTGATGAACAGCTGGATGCCTGTGTCATGGCGTTAGTGGCATTGTCCATGGATGAGCTTGCGCGAGTGTAAGTCAAATATTTTTATATCTCTTCGCCATTGACAAATTTTTCAGTGAAGATATGCCTGAAAGTAACCCGGAACGATTTGCTGAAATCCAAAGGGATATTGCTCGCGCCTTGGCCACTCAGCCCGCCGCTTTTATTACACTTCTCCAAAATATGGCCGATTCCGCTGTCAAGAACACTCCCGCTAGGCTCGGGGTCAGCGAAACACCGCCGCCAGTACTCCTTGTGGATGTTTCTCCCGACAATCTTACGCCATTTATTGCCGTATGCCGTTAGAACCAGACAGAAGAGGCAAGAACGGGTGTGCGCACCTACAAAACCTCAGGGACTTACACTAACCACAAGACCGGTGCGGAAAAACCGCTGACGGACCGTCAATTGCTTGCGCGTCAAATGCAGGCAATTATTGGGCAGGACCAAGAGCGGGGATCCAGTACTGGTCTGAATAGGAAAGTGCGCTGGACAGAACAGCCTGAGAGTACCGGTGGTGGCAACTTGAAGGCTGGTACTGTAATTGCAAAACTGAAGACTGGTAATGCAGCAAATGCAGAATTAGCTGCAAGTGGCTGTTCTAAAGAGGTCAGTCTTCTGGCGACATGAACTGAATTGGAGTACAAACTGACCTTGTATCCAAGGCAATCAAGCGGCGACGAACAATCCTCGGCGGACTCAGATGTGTGTCGATGGTTGCTGAGGCAGGGATTGGAGCTGAGGACGCTCGGAGGTTGGAGAATGGATGCTATGGGTTTGCAATGATTGGCTCGGAGATTGTGCTTGTTCATGGTGCGTATATTTTCCTTCCCTATTAATATCCGCCTGTCGCTGAGATCAACTACAGTGATAACAATGTACTCAAAAAACGGCGGTAAAGCAGGAACTTGATCATTCCTGGGTAGCAACAACCGACTCGATTGGCAGTCTATCATTCATTGTTGCCCAGGTATATGAGCATGAGTTCCGCCGCCGTTTTAGTACAATACACCAAGCCGATGCTCTTCTTGGCACAATCCGCTTTGCACATTTACCGGTCGGCTCATTCTTGGTTCTTCCCAAGGATGAAGCAATCAAATCTTTTCATACTCAGATGGAAATTGACATTCGGGCTCACAAGATATTTGATGAATAGAGTAATGTTGCCGCAACTTCAGACTTGAGCCAACAAAGTTGACTTGGAGTCGGCTACTTGAGCCGAGTCGAGTCGAGTGACTTGACTCGACTTGAAGTCACTCAAGTCGACTTCGAGTCAATTCTCAGGTAGGTTGCATAGTTCGGCCCGAAAACGCGATTGGGAGCATGATCAAAATTTGTGACACGGGTGTTCCCGTCGCATGTGCGTGATATCCTGTGACATTGCTGTGATGGCCAAAAAATATTTTGCCTTTCATGTTTTTATGACCTCTAGAGGCCCTAGGACCAGGTCCAAAAATTCATCGACTTGGCGACTCAAGTCGACTCAAGTTGACTTTGGCTGAGTTGACTCAAGTCGACTTTGGCTTCGTGACTTCCAAATCAAGTCGACTTAACAAGTTGCAACTCGACTTGCCGAGTCACAGCAACACTACAGCAGAGAAGGAATGGTTATCAAAGGCAGTTGCGAGCCTAAACACGGTTCGCCGCAAGGGGGAGGCAAATATACATATATTAGAGCTGTCAGAGGATGATTGTATAGAGTAGAAAATTTTCTCGAATTTTTGGGCATTTTCTGGGCAATTTTGGAGATATTTGAGGTCTGATCCCGAGTCCCGACAAGGGCGAAATTTGGCCGAGGTCAAAGCCGGGATCCCGACAAGACTTTGGGCCGGCGCAGGCCACAAGTCCCAACAAATTTTTTCGGACCCCGAATTTTGGGATCTGACCTCGGAACTCATTATCATCGGTCCTCCTTCTCTTGGCAGTTCTGAAGATGTCAGATGACGCCCAACAATGATCCCTCTGGTTCAGAAGGATAATCCCTCATCATACACCCTTAGTCAGGGATGTGCAGTAGCCCCAATCCGTTTCCAGGATGGTAAGGCACTTTCCGCGATTGCTCCATTAGCGACTTCCCACGTCAACCCTTTACCAGGATTGTTGTCCAGTGCCTCTCTAATGGTTCGAGACACATTATATCCCTTTTAGCTAACTGCTCAGGCCAGCATTAGCCCTTGTGAGATGACATCATAATGTAATGAAGTACATTATAGTATGTTGCAACTTGAGCAGATTTGAATAAATGCCCGGGTGCCCCAATACCAGGTCTGTCATCTCCGCTTTCATAAATATTGAGTGTCCCCACTCAACCGGCCGTATAGCCTTCTCTGAACATGACAAATCTTATTTTGTCATCGAAGTGATCTGTTTATGTCAAGACCCATCATTCGATCTGTCGAACCCTCAAGGATCAAGGATTGTATCCCTTTTAGGTTATGAGTCCTGAATCCTCTTTGAAATGCAGCAAACAGCCCAATTTTCAGTCAATACAATTGTAGTTGATGTTATAGCCCCTATTTCCAAGTTCCTGCTATAGCTTTCCCCGCAGAATGGAAGAATATCCCTTCTTTGAGTAACCGTGATTGCTTTTCTTAGAGACAAAACATCTTCCATCGTATTTTTGCCTCCATTTGTGATAGTAGAACCAGAGTTCTGTTGCTCTATCCATGCTGTGCACATCCACTCATCCCGTGTTATGGTTCCATTTCCCTGGGATAGAATTGCTGAAGCGACCTAGCCAGTATAAATAGCCATTTGCGATTGTGATTTTTCAAGATGGCAATGTCTCCTTTCGCCTCAGATTATGACCCTCTTTGTCACTTTCTCGTTGAAGATTCTTGCCAACTTTGCCATCTTACTCCAATATTTATGACGCCTTAGCTCCAAATGTGGAAACATTGTTCCAGTTACGCCCGGTACTAGGACTTCTGCCGTTCACGGATATTCCTGACCCATCGTTTCTAGGAAAACCCTTGTGATTCCTGCTCAGGACATCCTTCATCATGCACATTATCCGCTGGAACGTCCCATGCTTCCCATGCATCTGTCAACTGAACCCAGACTATTGCACACATTCTGCAACTGCGAGGCTTTTCTGCCTCCGCTTGGCCCAGTACCGCATGTCTGCTCTTCTCTACTCCCAGACATTGGTACGTGTTTTATTTCGATATTTTGGGTCATCCTGATCAATCGCGATAGAGCGTGATGCCTAGATCACCCAATTCTACTCGGATTGTGCCGCAGCTTTTCATCTCTGGGACATCACTCCTATCCCTATTGGTTCTTTCTTTGCCCAGCGAATTGTAGAATATATCCAACCCATCGCCATAACGCGTGCCCTGGCCAGTTTCAGCGAGCTAGCAAAGATCTTTAACCTTCCATCATACTTGATGTCTAGGCTTCATCATTTGATCTTCCAACATGCTCTAGAGTAGGCCCTTTGTAGCCGTACCCTTCCCTTGTTACTACCATGTTTTGAATTTGTCAGCTCCTGATTACTTCAATCGGAATAAGCATAATTGAATATCATTGATCTTAGCATCCGCGAAAGCTTTCTCATCATGATTTTCATCGGATAACATGTTTTTCCAAGGTCCGGCCCATATGCTTTGATCTACTGCCTTGTCTCGCCTATTTCGGCTAGCGATTTGTGTAGTCATCGTCAGGGTCCAGAAATTTTAAATTTTTGTCATCGTCCAAGTCCCATCTCCCCTTTTCATAAATTGTAACTGTCCCCAGTTACATTATTACTCAGAGCGCAAATGTTCCCCGAATGGACAGTATCCACAATTTATATACAGCTGCCTGCGCTTTCACTCCTTCTATAGTTTCCGCGATTGTTCTTTTCCACTTCATCCAACTCCGTAACACAGTCCTTCCTGTATCACTTTCACTCGCCCAACTCCTAGTACGGTCTTTACTAGTTCTTTGAATGACACGCACCATTCTTACTTCTTGGATCGCTTAGAACACCTCGGCCCATCGTTCATATGGTCCCTCTGGATTTCATCCAAGTCTAGATCAGAGTCACTGTGTGTACTACAACCATAGGTCCCATGTAATGTTGTTCCATTTTTCTGTCTAATGATTTTTCCACTAAAGTGTTTCATACCAGAACCAGATCACCAGGTTTGAAGTCGTAATCAACTATAGTTGATCCAAACTCCTCCTTGTATCTCCGGACTAGCCTTTGCTTCTCCTCGCTAACCCTTATTCGCATTTCTTGGACGTGAAGCAAATGTTTGGCCAGAGCTCTGGCTCTGAGACCAATTAACTCTGCCGTGCTGATGGGTTCACCAGGATATTCAACCAACCAGGTTGCTTCTTCAACATCTAATGGAATAACTGGATGGGCGCCACAGACTGCGAAATAAGGCGAACAGCCTAACCCGCGTCTTATAGTGATTCAATCTGCCCACAATATCTGAGGGAAGAACCAATACCACTTGGCAACGTCCCCTCCCATAGCTTTCCATATAGTTTGTCGCATATCCCAATGCCCCCTTTCAACTGGTCCGTTTGCCTGCGGATTATAAGGTGAGACTCGGATTCCGTGGATGCCATATTTCTCGTTTAGTCATTTCAACGCTGCTATAAATTGCGGTGTGTTGTCGGTTACAATCCATTAGACATGTCATGAATCACCCAGGTTCTACTTTCTCGCGCGATGCGTCCGTACAGATACAGATGCTCTTAGCGGCACAGGACTCTCATGACGCCACCACATGACCTTCTCACGGTTGAAACCCGGCCTCGGATTCTAAAAGCCGCAGACTCGGGGAGTCTGCGCCACAGGATACAGAAGACGTTAGGGACTAGGAACCCGTACAGACAGATCCTAGTCCCCGGATGCACTAATGGCTGACACAGAAGCGTACACGAAGTACATGAGTGGTTGCAAACCGATTGGGGTTTGAACCACTGGATATGATGACACTCAGGATTAGGAAACCCGAACATGGTCTCCTACGTCCTCCGACGCTACGGGAACCAACACAAAGGAGTCTAGGAGTATCAGCATTAATGCTCCTTAATGCTGCGGTACAGGAACTGATCTCAATTGACTGTGATCGCTTTAATTTATTAGAAGCCTATATAAGCACGGTAGAATCTCCATGTACAGTAGATTATACCCGTCTAATCTCAGGCTTCTACATTGGCTTGACATAGGCATTGTCTCCACCCTGCCCCGCTTCCTCTACATTGTACTACGGGTTGTATCCACGCCCCGGGTTTTATACCTGAGTGGGTATCACACCCTCTTCACTCGTTCCGGGTTCTGCCTCACATCCCGACCTACGACATACGGCCTCCTAGGGAGGACGCGTACGGTTGGTCTTGCTGCTCAGGGAACATACGAGCTACTAGCGTCTATCGGGTTTATCCTGGTTGGGGTTCTCATCAGGTTACTCGCTGTTTAGCTGACCCAGAGGCATTGCTGACAAGACAGCCCCATCTACAGATTATATCTTCTAGAAGGAACTTTCCTATCGCCTCGGCATTCTCATCTCATATGGGTTCCCCTCTACATATCACGATAATGAATCCCGACCAGCGACGGCGTACCAGTGGCCATTTGAGACCTTGCCCATGATCATTACATCCGTATGAATCTTTTGGAACAAGCCAGGCGTCAAGGTTGGCACAGGTGGCATATGACCTGCCAGCAATATTGGTCTCAATGTTGTGGAAACATCATGTCACCGAAGCCTTGAGGAAGTGACTCTTTTTTATTGTGGCGATGTATCCGGCAACATCTGAGGTTGACCAAGCCAACATCCAAAAACATCAAACTGCAAAACATTCACAAAACCTTTCAATCAAACGGCGGTGTAGGGAACTCCACTGTGAATGCACTGCCATCGGGCTGTTGAGACACAAGTGGGGGGTTGGTAGATGGAGATGGAGATGGGTAGGTTGAACCAGTCAGTTCAAGGGTCGTCAAAAGGGTAGGAGCGTAGGTGGCACAGAGATGTTAAGTTAGTGGGAGAAAGAGCATACAACGTGACGTGACACGGATGCAGCCACACATCAATTTCATTGTCCGCTGATCACAGATCAGTGATCGAAGCGATTGTTCTCTGCTCCTGACTTACACCTTCACACACAACTCACTCTTTCACCCTCACCACATCCTCCTCCCCCCCCTCTCTTTTGATTACATAGGCCTGGTGTGTCCAAGGCTGAGAGCCAACATTGTGGTGCATTCAATTTTCTT
>JARKIC010002477.1:0-60492 GCA_029378375.1 Mycena olivaceomarginata
CGTACCAGTCAGTCGAGAGAATGTCGACATCTGCTCTGCATTCATGAAGAATCGTGTTCGATACCACCGAGCTTTGGCTAAATTTTTTGCCGTTGGATGTACATAAGACGACTTGGTGACCATCCCATGGTGCCATGGGGTAAGAGCAACAAATAATGGAGTGGTTCAGTAAGAAGGGAGAGCAGATCAAGGAATACCGGCTCATCAACGCCTTTTCGTTTAATCATTGCATTCAGGCCCTTCCTCGGCGCAGCTTGCCGAGCTGCACCGCCATGGGTCACGCTGAGCCGAGGCGTCGCGACAGAGTCTGCCGTGATGATGTCGGCAGACCTACGTCGCGCTATACCGCCATGAGTCGAGGCGGGGTTGGCAGACCCTGCTGATCATTCCCTACCTGCACCTGCAGATTTTGTAAATGTCAGCACAACATTTCTGAAGCTTGCCTGTGCTGTAGAAATGTACCCCATACATCCCGAGTGCCCCGACAAACCTAGCGCTGCGATACCGTAAGTTGTTATTGACGGGAGAAGCCGTAGGTGAGGGCTGTACAGATCATTACGGTAGCGCCCTGTAGCGCCAAAATCTCGGCAATTGATGGCTGCCGCAAAGGCCGATTTGCGGCCAACAACAAAGTACTTGTAGCGTTCCAGAATTATATCACAATCTCCGAAACTGTGAGGGATAGCAAAGAATTTATGAATTTCTAGCTAGGTAGGCACAGCTCGGCAGACTCTGCCGACCTTGGGTCCACCGAGCTGAGCCGAGGCGCCTCGGACGCAGCATGGTCCGAGGAAGGGCCTGAATGCAGTGAATGACCAGTTTGCGCCAAGACGGCGCGGATGCTGGGGCTAGAGAAATGACGGCTGCGACCTCGTTGCTGATGCTATCTGAGTGGTCAATATGCAGCGCGATATCATCATCATCATAGACATTGAGCTTCTCGAGCTCAGCGATGAATGGATTGACACGCTCCAGTCCCGCAAGCGTGCTGCTGTTGAATTCGGTACCTTTGTCGAACATGGCCCACGGATCATGGATGAACCATCGAATCGCATGTTGTCCCTCGTGGGCGGGGAGCATCCGATGATAAGTGCATCCACCTGACAAAGTGACTGCCGAAACACCGTCGGGGAGTTTCATGAAGTCGTCGTCATAGACCCCAATAGCAGTGAGAGCGAATATATTGTTCAGCTTCCGTGTGATGTTGGCAGTTTTGCGATCCGTGATGAAATAATCCCACTCGTCCGGATAGGGAGGGAGGTGGGGCTGATAATGAACGCCTTTTGGTCCGCATACGAAGCATTTGTCGTGTATTTTTTCTCCTGTCAGGGCCTCATTGTGGCGTCAGTGAAAATCCATTGCAAGCCCATGCAAAGCATACAGTATAGTAGGGTTCCTTGGATAGTGAGACATCCTTGGGTATTAATTTTTAAACGCTTTCCAGGTTCCTTCCAGATCAAAATTCCCCTATACAGTACATCATATACTCTAGTCCGTCTTCTGAATTAATTTCAGGCCCGGAGACGCATCAGTGCTCAACGGGGAGGTGATTTGATATAACTGACTGCCTGATCCGGTCATCAATCACTTTCCTTCTCGCTGATTGTGCATTAATCCGGTCTCTATTGGCATCAACTATTTTCCTCATGAAAGTTTATCCTCCTGGCTACAATCTTCCCTGAAAGAGTCAGGCACTCTGGCGAGATTGATGAGTCAAAGATAGATCACGCACGCGAAAGGCGTGACACTTTTGTTGACACGTGACACCTTTGAAGTTTTGTGGCACTCAAGTCTTCTGTCCGCGCCGGTGTCCGGCTCCACGTCTCCCGCGCTAGCGCCAAATCCCACCGTGTTGCGCTAAATCCGACGGTCGCAAATAGCCGCCGAAAGGCAACCGAAAGGGGCCGGTGGAGAATGATTTTGTGTGACATCACGCTATTCAAGGACCCCGACGTGTGACTCTTCGGCCGTCGAGAGCAATTTTTTATCTGGCTACATTTTACACACTTAATTTGTGAAATTCTGCAGCAGTATAGCTCATCCTAGGTTCTAGTATCTACGAACTTAAATTCAGATTTTATTTCTGTGCATTGTGGACTCGGCAGCGGAAACATGAAAGTGGCTATTCAAGGAACCCTACTATACTGTACTTGAATACCACAGATCTTACACTTTCTATTCCACCGCAGGCCGAGCGATGAGGTCGTTTGAGAAGTATTGAGGTCGGAAATGTGATCCCACCACACGGAATTGGATGCCGTTCGAGGGCGGTGGCGGATTTGATGAGCAGACAGGTCCATTCGACGGATATCAGCCCTTTGAGTATCGTCAAGCCTGAGCCGATGCACAGCTCGTGCTTCGGTATTGTCCCGACGGATTTGGGCAGCTCTGTCATCAGGTAATAGTGAACGTGAGATTCGGTGAGCACTGGCATCTCCGCTCCGCCTGTGCCCTCGGTCGTAGCTATCTTCGCGAGTCCTACGCTGCCGCTGTGATTCGCGACGGAGCCGACGCTGATATTCCACGTCTGTTTCGCCACGGCTGAGATCTGCGGGCGACCCGGCCATTTTGGCGCAAAGTTGACGGAGCGTGTGAACTGATAAACAGCTCACACTACAATACAGAAAGAAAAGCTCACATTCAATGCTACTCGTTGGAAATGCTGTATGTCTCGTGCTTGTTTTACGTAGCGGTCGCGATAAGGGATTTAAGTAGGTGGAAAGGACTTTTGCGTAACGCGAGGAAAGCCCTTGAACGACAAATCGGGTGAAATGAAAGAAGCCGTGCAGAGACGTTTAACATCACGACCAAAAGAAGCCACGCACCATGTGCCGCGTTAGCGTTCCCCCTGTTACTATTAGCTCTCGCAGGTTGGAACTGAGTGGGTAGTGGTAGTGAGTTTCAGACCGTTGTTAAGCGCCTAGAAGGTATCTTGTCAGACGAACAGCACCTTGTGAGGGAGTACTGCCTTACCTGCAGCACTCGCGACGGCCGATTGGGGGGCTGCGGCAGCTCTTAAATCCATGGGAGCTGTGGAGAAGTAGTTTTTTGAGCCGGCATTCAAGACTCTGAGAGTATGAGACACACCATCTACGTTCATGCCCCTTTGTCTGTCCGATTCCTCGTTTCTTCGTCTAGCGCGGGATCTGGCTGCATTGCGCGGTCGAGTGGTGGCATCACCGCGCTCACGCCTTTCTCTCTCTCGGCGCCGTCTCTGTGCGACTGACCGCGCGGACTGTGGAGAAATATTTTCGATACCTGGCATTCTATTCTCAAGGTCGTGCCCATTCGCTCGCACGATCTCATTGTACGCCGCCAGGGAATCTTCGATCCAATCTTCATGCGCTTCCGGTATGGTATGTATGCTACCCTAAACTTAGCCACTCCTCTGACCAGTGCTCATACACGCTCAGCGCTTTGAGCGGTGCCAAGTTCTTGGTTCGATTTTTTTTGAGGCCCCGCGTACTAGACGATCCTCAACGGTGTGTTCTTCGTCAAGGTTGGATTTTGAGTACCCCGTGAGTACGGCAAATACCTTTCTCAAGGTATCCCAGTTTTCCTCGATTTCTACGCGATATTTGATAGGTAATGACCAATACCATATTTCCGCTGCACCTTCCAACGGCCCAACTTGAGTGAAAGAAACCAGTTCGGACTCCTGGGCAATGTCGTTAATTTTCAACATCCACCTCATTATGGCGCATATCAACATTTCCATCCCACGTCGGTATGTTGTCATATTTCAACTTGAAGTCGAAGTGAGCTATCTTTGCAGGACTCAATCCACCACCTACAAGGGGAGCCTTTACGGCGTCAGGCAGGGGTGCAGACTTATGCCTTTCCGAGACTTAAGTCTCCACAGCAACATTAATGAGCCTTTATTTCGCCGGAAACGGCCCCAGCTACTCCTGGCTACGACAAACAAGACCTACAACTTGAGTCTGCACTTCAACAAGTGAAGCGCTCCATAGATAGTCTGGACAATCTTGCATTCCGTTTCGGCAATGCTAGGGCGTTGTAGCGTTCAATGTCTCACCTCTGTAGACCTGCTTGCTCTTTCGACAGTAGGCCGCGTGGAAGATATCGCCGAACCTTTTTGCGCGGGGAAGGGCCGCCCTGCTTTGCTCCAAGAAGGTGATCGGCAAGTTTCGGAACCAGAACACAATCGATTAGGAGTCGTTTGCGTTTCAGGATCGGGGACGCAATCCTCTGCGTAGCGTCCAGTGAGGGGGGGTTCTGGGATGACGGAAGTGGGGCCCCATCTCCCGACACGTGATTGTACAACGTATCTCCCGCAGTGGATTTTATTGATGGCTGCATGTTGTCGTAAGGCGTAAGTCGGGGGACGGAAGGGTGCGGGGACACATTCGATGGTGCGGGGACTGATGAGCTGGCGGTGAGGGGATAGTTGTGCGTTTCGATAAAGAAGTCTGGAAATAAGTTGGGATTTCCAAAGAGCTGGCAGGGTGAACACAGGGCGCACCTGTGTCCGGATGAAATGTTTCTTCCCCTGCGGTTAGGCCGCAGGTCACATGCTTTACTGCACAGGTGAGACACGCCCTGGCTCTCCTAGTCGACTTGAGCTCAACGCAAGGGTGCTGTCCGGCGCACGCAGAACACCCCTGGAGAGAAGTCAGTCGCATCGATCTGTAAATGAACACAGCATACCTTGGATCGCACAATCATCTTATCCGAATTGAAGGTGATGGCATCGTTGAATTCAGGGTAACCGTCGAGGAATCGCTGATACATCGGACCAGGCAATTGCGTCGCGGGGGCAGAAGATTTTGGGAAGGTAGGCGACATCATGCCCAAGGGTTGGTTCTGTGCGGCTTCGACTTCAAACCGACTGGGCGCTTCGCCAGTGAGGACACCTTCGGTTACAGAGGGTGCGAAGTGTTCAATTCTTCCGGTTGTTGTTTGGGTGCGCAGCTGTAAACGGTAAGTACTTTCCGGATATAGTTGCAGATCTGGTACCATGTCAAGCTCCGGGCCAGCTTGAATACGCGCTTGGTTCTCTGCGGCTTCGAATTCAAAGGTCATGAACGCTTCGAAAGCGAGATCATCTGGGGCGTAGGTATCGGATATGGATAGGGTATCCGGTGCAGTACTAGTCTTCCCCGCGGGTGATGATAAAAGCGATACTTTTGGATCGGCTGCGGGGTGCTCAACACTGGGAAAATCGGTTGTGGTTTGGGCGGGGAGCTGTAAGTGGTATGCATGTAATTGCAAATTTGGTACCAGCGTGTCAAGGTCCGCGCTTCCAGGAATGAATGGCTGGTTCTCTGCGGCGTCGAATTCAAACCGGGTGGGCGCTTCACCAGCCAAATCGCCTTCGGGGTAGGTATCGAGCATAGACACGGGGACAACTCCTCGGTTGCGGCCTGATGCTGGGAGACTGTCGGAGGAACAAGAGTTGGATGCAGTTCTAACCATGCCGCGGGGCACACGACGGTGCTGTACCTGTTTTGGCGATGAGATGTAAGGAAGTGGATCGGCGGCCATCTTGACCTGAGGGTGGCTGAACTCGGAAAATGCGCCCTCCAACAGTGAAGGATCGATCGTGTCGTGCTCGTAGGGTCCACTTTCCCCAAGGAAAGAAGGGTTGGAATTGAATCGAGTCTCTGTTGGGGGATCTGTATTGTGTGGTATAGAGAGCAAGGGGGCCTACTCAACCGCGTTCAGCCAAAACAAAAGTTAGAGTGGAATAAAATCATACCAAATGTCCGGACAACTCGGCCAAAATTAGCTCAGGTTCCTGGTCCTCGATGCTTGTTCGGAGGAGTTCGATCGCGGAGATCAAAGCGGCGAAACAGTCGGGCGAGGTACGCTGCATCATATGCATGCTGCGCCAAAGACCGGCGTTTTCTGTCTCTAGTTCTGCGACTCGGCTGCCAGGGATCACTTCAGCATTGATAAGCAATGTATGAGACGCAGACTAACGCTTCCAAGGCTTGGAACGTCTTTATGACGCCGGCGACTGGAAGCAGCCGCAGCGCGATTTTTGATGCGGCGCGCCTCAAGCTTGGCCGCGCCGTCTTCCAGAGCTCCTAGGGCCACGGCATGGTCATCAGTAGACCTTCCAGACGAGGGGACAACAGACATTAAGACAGGGAGTGGTCGTCCGTCCAAGGGCTTCATTACGAAACTTTCCCGCGCCGAATATGATGGTTATCATGCTCGGAATGATCCGGAGGAGTACGTAGGACTCCTGACTTTCCGCCAAACGTGGCAACCTAAATCGGGAAATTTGACGAGGGCAGCCTAAGGTACTTAGGTTCGGAACAGCCGCCTTCTGATCACATGATATCCACGTGCTTCGCAGGGGAATTCAGAAGGGGCTTGTGCCAAGATGACGAAAAAGGGCAATGTGTTCAAACTGGTCTCCTGCTCGGGAAGTGCCCCGTTCCCTTTGACCCAAGTTGCTAGTTTGTACATTGGAAGTGCGAAATGATCTGGCCTACTCAGAATGTTCATATGTGTGCTCAGAGTCCCGGAGGATCCGCCGCTATCAAGGCTTGATGTCAAAAATTGAGAAGCTGAATTGCATCTACCAAACCCACCTCAGGATGAATTAAAAAAATCCGAGTAGACAGTCCACTTCATTTCATTTTATTGACCTGGAAACCATGTTCACACAAGGCAGATAGTGGGTATTATTATGCTGTAGGCCAGAAACATGAGGGAGGGGATATTTACACTGATATCACATTCATACTCAAGATCTTCATTTCACTTAAAAATATTCCCGGGGCTCAGAAGAATCTATTGCTGTTCCAAAATCACTCACCGGCCATTTTATTCCAGCTTAGCTCTCCAGCTCGATGCAAGACAAGGTGGATGTCACACCTGTCACGCAGTGTCCACACACATCATCAATGGACATAAATATATTTCCTGCGTGAATAAAGAAGTTTTGGATATAGAAACTTGGTGGGAGACCTTCTGTAAATTGTTCTCCGATTCCATCGAGCCCATAAAATCAACAGAATTCCAAATGAACTTGTTTTGCCTGATGAAAATTGGAAGTGCATTCTCCCGTGCAAAGATTGTATTCATTCCAACAGTGATGGGTCATTGGCTCAATTTGAGTTGCCAGGTCTCTTCTAGGACATCTAATAAACATTTTCTCAGGCAAGACTATGAGGATCTGAGTTGAAATGGTGGAGAAAACCCAGTTTGAACACATCACCCTTTTTTGGCAGTTTGTACCAAGCCCTCTCTCTGAGAATCACCGGCTCGCCGGTGCGGAGAGAGGGTTGCTCCGAACCTAAAGGTACTTAGGCCGCAGTCACTCCCCACCAACAGTCACGTGGTATGTCACGCGTGCCATGACGCGGCAAAAATTTAGAAGTGGAAACTTGGCCAGAGGTCAAAAAAATTCAGGTTTTTTTCAAGGTACAAATGTAGGTCATAGATGTCAAGGGAGCCATTGTACTGGCTTGAAACAGTGATCAATAGTCACTATAAGAGTTATAAGCTTTGCCACCAACCTCCGACAACCTCCGACTTTGTTTGTCTGGTGTGTCTTATAGGCTATTACTCTATTTGGACCGTGAGAACTTACATAAGCAGCAAAAATTTTGGTTGTTCAAAAAACTCAAATCGTGTCCATTCGCTGAAAGAACCATTTTTGCATTGAAAAAAAATAGGTGAGAAAAATATTATACTGCTCCATACAGACACAATATTTTCGAAATCTAAAACCAAGGATCTCTTGAGAGGACTCAAATGCACCATTTCCTGGTTCTATTTTGCATCTAAGTGTTTTGTGGCCAGAGCCTTATCACTGTCACGCTTTGGTCATGTGACCGTTAGTGGGGAGTGACTGAGGCCTACCTTAACATTGAACAAGATGCGAAAACCAGGGGGAAAATTTTAGGATTTCCATTTATGGGAATATAAAAAATACCATAAAAACTGGAGATAGAAGTGTCTAGAACCACACTTTGATTCATCTGAATCGATGCATTTTTGCATGAGCAATGGCCTCTCCAAGTGGGGTATTTTGGGCATTTTTGCGGATTTTTGGGGCAAATTTGTGGGTTTTTGGCCAGCTTGAGGAGCTCCCTCTTGTTAGAGCGTCCTGTCTACGAGAGACTACACCTGACGCGGCACTCTTGCAATGATTTCTTTCGGGATTATGGCATACATCGAAACCGAGGTAGTACTGTACAATTTCGTTCAAATCGGCAGTCACGCGTCATGCACCCCCCTGTCGATCACGAACTTCGGTCGATGTCACGCGTCGCTCGGGCCTCTGTTGAACCTCCAAGTGGTCACACAGGCCCCAAATTGCCTTAAAAAAAAAAAAAAAAAAAGGCAAAAAGGCAAAATTTCCGGTTCAAATGCCGAAATTTTCGAGGTGTCACGCAAAAAATCGGCGGCTGCCGAAATGTCGAATAGGTAAAATGGTCACGTGTCGCACCCCCTGTCGATTTGAATGAAATTGTACAGTAGTGCAAGACTTCATTCTACTTGTACAGTAGCTCTATGAGATCCTGCATCGCGTAGTTGATAACTGGTGCTTCGGTCACAGTACCTCTACAGTTTGGACAAATGTGGACAGGAAGCGGACGGATCTCGTTCCAGCCTTGATGCATTGTTGCGTGAGTGGCGCTCTCCCATTCTGGTATAAAGTATTGACACTGGAAGAGCGGATAGTAAGCATTACTTACGGAAGTGATTCACAAGGCATTCCCGACAAAAGTGTGTCCACATCCCGGAGTTTCTGCCAGCTCATTTAGATGCAAAATATGGACATCTTTTGTTTCTACGCACATGACGGGTTTCCACATTATATCTTGGCAGATTGAGCCATGTCAAAGCCCTTTCGAGATCTTCACCGGACTAGACAGGATCAAGAAAAGTTCACAACGCTGTGAGTATGCTCAATACGACGCGCATTGTAGCAATTTTCAGGCATTAGCTGTTTCGAGTTGGGCGCGCACTGAATTAAGCTCGGCCTCAACCAAGCGCAACTAAGATTAAACGGAATGGTGGAGATGGCCGATGTATGATTTTGAGCGGCCGTAACCTTGTGGCTGCGTCTTCATCGGCCGCTTTTCCACGTTCGGTTCTAACTCTGACAGACCCTGAAATATTGGGGCGACAGGGATAGATATTGTTTTGTCCATGAGTGTCGCTTCCCCGAGCTCCTGACTGAGGCGCGCATTTGTCGAGCTCGTCTGCCGGGACGTTAAGTCTCCTTCATTTCAATGACGATGCTGAGAAGGGGCTCAGATCATCACACATTCCCTGAAGAATATTAAAAAAGATGTTGCTTTTGATTTCAAGGAGGCCCTTACAGGAGATTTTGAACCTGAAAAAATAATGTTAGTTAATTAGATGAGAATTCACGGTCCACCAGGGAACGAAAAACAGAGCAAGAAAATTCAGCGGAGAAGGAAAAGGAAAAACGGTACTTATATAGAAGAAACGGGGAAGTCTAACGCCGAGCATTACATTGTTATAATGTCCAGGTGGATTGTGGACGCAGGAGGGGGTCCGAGAGTGGGTGGACACCGAACTCCCAGTCGCCAATAGTGTGAATGGCACGGGAGATTTCGATAACGCGTACCATAATCCTCCAGATGGGAGGTCGCCTGCTGAAGTTGAACCAAAAGGTGGTTTGCCTGCGCCAGCCAAAACTTCTGTGCCTGGAGGCCCTCGGTTTGGTTCTGGGTTATCTGTACGCTAAGATAGGGGCCGGCACTCCTTCTTCGCCCGATAACCTGGCGGGCGTCAAACCTTACAACCACAAAACATCAGAGGAATGATCAGTGTGAAAGCCAAAATACCTGATCCATGAATTATCCAGGACTTCTCCATGTTCATTAAATCTATATTTATTGCCATCCTGACTTCCATCCATCAATACGGAAGTCAGCGTCGGGGCGAAGAGGCTCTGTGATCTTCAATGTCTGAGGCTGAGGCTGAGAATTCCAGCGCAAAATCATCGACCCTGGACACAGCTGTTAATCGGGTAGATGCATTCAGCCACTGATTCCGCGCTAACTTATCAAGAGAACTGAGTCCATTGTATGGGTGGAAGCCAGATTCCTGAAAATCGATGGCTTTGAAGTTCAGTGGAAAATATAGCCGGTCATTCATTCGCGCTCACCAAACGCCCACGGACTAACTGCCTCACTCGATAGCTCATACAACGGATAGCCAAGATGTATCGCGACCTCCTGGCTTTCTCTGGGTTGAACCCTTGCCCCGGTTTGGACTTTTAGGGATCTGAACTTCCCCCTGACTGGCTGTACTCCATGGGCACCATCGACCCACGGGACCCATCTAATCCAGCCTACGGGCCTCCGCTCTCCTCGTTCTCTCAGCGCTCTCGCTTCGGTGACTCGGTCTACCCACCACGACTTCAAGCTCGTGAGTCGCAACCCTACCCAGTGCCGAGGAACCCAGTATATGTTGTGTGACATGAGAGAAAGCACAAAGCGCGTTCTATCATCTGCTCTGATCCCCTTTACATTCCCCGACATTCCCCGCCTTGATCTACCAGCCTCTGTTATCTGCGAACTAATATCTTTTTCAGCTTCGCCACACCTCTGTACCAGCACAGCACGTCCCTCGAGACGACACTGAGTCTCCACCTTCTGATGTGCAGTCATCTACTTCCTCTTCCCTGCCTCCTGCTTGCCCAATGCTAACTGCTTGGACTCACGAGTTTCCGAGATGTGAATTCAAGCTCGTCGGTAGTAATCCGAGAATCCTTTCGCCTCGCTTCCACCCTGCGCCGCGCCGCTTGAATCTGCGTCGACGCGGAATGACACCCCTATAGTCGCAATATATTGGTCTCAGGATTCCTTAGCGGCACTGCCTCTGGAACAAGAGGATGTCAATTTCAGGGCGCAAGGCACTCCGAGACTTCGGGAGAGAAAAGATGAAGCCCGAGAACACCGAAGTGAAGAGCACCGAGCATGCAACAGTTGATACTCCTAGAAATATAAAACCAGGGAGGGCGGGTGGGGCCTCGAAAATTTGCGAAGCAAGCCCAACAGCGGACCAGGTGGTGAGCGCAGTGAGCAGAAAGAAAACAAGTTACGAGACAAGATTGATTGCGTGATATGTCCTCGGCACCCGGCTGCTTTATCTCTCCCTTAGGCTAGCTGCTCGCAAGCTCGCATAGCTTCAGCTCTCAGCCAGCTCGCTGGGCAGGAGCAGTCGTACGGATTTCTGAGAGAGGATGAGCATGAGGACAGCAGAGGGTAAAGGAGAACGTGCCTGTATCTCCTGGGGAAAAATAGCGGATTTCCTGGAGTCATGTGTGGGGGGTGAGGCTGGGTGAGGCTGCTGGAATCTGCTATGTATTCAGTAATGGCAAGTAGAGGAATGAATCAACAATTACCGACGAAAATTCCGCTGGATGCGGGGCTCACTGGTCCAGATTCCCGTCGAGGCACACACTGGGACTCTAACGGGATGGACACAGCATTCACTGGGTACAGCGAGAATTGTCCCCGCCATATCTACCCATTGAGGCACACAGTGACACCGACCAGCTTCTCGTCGTAGAACATATCGTCCTCGCAAAACTGTTGATATGAAAAATCGGAGCATGAGCAGATTCTAGGGTAATGAGCTGGGACGAAAGACGCACAATGTTCTGCAAATTTGTGAAACGTACGAACAGATGGGCCGTAATCGTCTAGAGGAAGAGGCCGCGTCCTGACCTGAAGCCGTTTGAATGGTGCAAGGTTGACGCGTGGCAGAGTGGCAATTATCAGTCGTGAAACACCTAGTATGGAATGGCCACTCACCGGCATCCAGCTTCCCATCGAGCGCTGTTTGGATTAACGTGTCAGATCGGATGATTAGAGAGAGATGAATTCGATGTTCCTGACGTTGTTTAAGTCGGAGAATTTTGCTGGCTATCCTCCCAGCACGGCTTGAATCGATTGCAACAGTGGCCAAAATACTGTTTTGATGCAGAATCTCGGCACACTGTTTGGTGACAGCCTGCATTGTTTGGATTGGCATGGAGAGCCCTGAGCACCTTTTCAAAAGAACCAGGGCCGTCAAAATAAATCTGAAGAGACAGTCTGAACCAGAATTTTGCTGGCTATCCTCCCAGCACGACCCCATCAAAATCCGGCTTGAATCGATTGCACAGTGGCCAAAATACTGTTTTGATGCAGAATCTCAGCACATTGTTTGGTGACAGACTGCATTTGTTTGGTGACAGCCTGCATTTGTTTAGATTGGCATGGAGAGCCCTGAGCACCTTTTCAAAAGAACCCCCAGCACGACCCCGTCAAAATCCGGCTTGAATTGATTGCACAGTGGCCAAAATACTGTTTTGATGCAGAATCTCGGCACATTGTTTGGTGACAGACTGCATTTGTTTGGTGACTGCCTGTATTTGTTTGGATTGACATGGAGAGCCCTGAGCTCCTTTTCAAAAGAACCAGGGCCGTCAAAATAAATCTGAAGAGACAGTCTGAACCAGAATTTTGCTGGTTATCCTCCCAGCATGATCCCGTCAAAATCCGGCTTGAATCGATTGCACAGTGGCCAAAATACTGTTTTGATGCAGAATCTCGGCACACTGTTTGGTCAGAGATACGATCCTGCAACTGCACGATCTTGTCGGTAACAGCCTTCGGCAACGGGGCTTGTGCAGGTCTCGGGGGGCGTCTAATCGGGGTGAATGACGTTCGGAGCGGTTTGTACGAGAGGGACTTGGAATGCAGGCCCGTGATGTCGGGGCCCCGTTAAACAAAGCTAGTAAACCGTGTATTTAACCAACTACTATAACCGGTTTGAAGCCACCATAGGGAAATACCTGCTACCGTCTTCCAGAGAAAATAAATGAAAATTGTATCCCTCCAATGTTGCCTCCTTACATTTTGAATTTTTGGGACAGAACACCGTAAAACTTGAGGGTAGTTTTGGCGGCGATCAACTTCGAACCGTGATCTCCGGAATTTCCGCGGCTCATTGCGTCATCGGCCCCACTCAAATGTAATTTCAAAGTACTTGCCACATTTTTGCTCTTCGTAGGCAGACTGGTTACGAGCCTACACATTTTCCCCTGAACCAAGATATGCCAGTGTTCAGGAGGACGAGGCGAAGATATCTGCAGGTGTTGGGAATTGGCCGTAAATGGCAATCTGCCAGATCCCGAGCTGCTTTAGTCATCAGTGATTGATGTAGAATTCTCACGAATTATATAGAATATTCTAGTTTAGGTAGTTGTACAGTATATAAACTCGAGTGTGTGGGCCAATCTCTTCACGAGATTGCAACCCCAAAGCCTCACAGCTACAGTGCAACCCATTGAATTTCGTATAGCTTGCACTCTCTTTGCTGGTTCGCTCATCCTCGTCATCCTCCCACGCCGTGTCGAACAACGTCAATTCACTTCTCGCTTCCGTGCCAAAGCTCAAAGCACAGAAGAAGGATGGATCCTCGGGCAATACTTACTAGGGATCCGCCGGAAGCGCCGGGTGCTCGCGAAGCGGCATCACCCGCACATTACGATGTCACGATTACGCGTCTCCTATTTTTCCAGCTCAATTTTTTCTGTCCGTTGGGCCTGATTTCGGTATCAGTCGAACCCCCTGGGGAAGCGCTATCAATTGAACGACTGTACATGGAAGTGGGTTGGAGAACAGACCGATGAGGGACGGATGGATGGAATTTGGGTATATGGCGGAGAATTACTACTGTTGATCCAGATTCGACATTTCAACTTTTAAAAATGGGCAAGTCGACAGATTTTCAGTGCTTGATAGGTATGGGTGATTGTTTTTCAAATCGAGTTCTTGGTTACTAACACTTGTTTCACAGATACCAGAAACATGCTCAGACAGATCCTGAAAAGTTGAAGGATGTTTCACTGCTTCAGTTTGCCACACATTGGGACTGGAAACAGAACAGGATTATAAACGCGGAAGCAAAGGAGTATTGCCATACATTGTCAATATCTGGCCTCGCTTTCGACCTGTCCGTGATAATGATGAGCTCTACTATGAGAAATACTGCTATGCAAGAATGATTCTGCACCACCCATTCAAGAACTGCTGGAAAGTGAGGACCTGCCTCGAATCTCAGAGGAGCAACGTGGCAAGTATGTCAGCTGGACAGTTGCTTATCATGCAGAATGTCTCGGCCGCCATCATGTGCATCTGGATGACACCTCTCCCAACAACAGCAGTAGTTCCTGAGGAGGACAATGAAAGTGACTCAGAGTCGAATGATAGTGAAGATCCTACAGAACATTTCTATCAGGCAGAATGGATGTAAGAAACTGGTCGTGCTCATGAATCTGAAGCCAACCTTTGGAAACCTCGGGAAACGTGACTTGGATCTGGAGTATGACTGGGTCGCTAATTCCCCTGATCAGCCAACAATTAATGCTGCATCAGAATGGCTGGCGGAGCAGGTGAAAGAGGCACCAAATGATGAGATCCAGATTATGCCTGAACATGACTACACTAAGTTGAAGGGAGAACAGGCTATAACCAATTCCACAAAAACTGGGCCAGAAGATGGCTCTGGGGCCGTGCTGGAATTGAAATCAATCCGAAGGGAGACGAATTCAGCTTCGGGCCCGGCTCACCCACTTAAGTAGTGCTATGATGCGTCTGCGTTCGATTCCTTTGGGGCGCAATCCTTTTTTTTCTTACTTTCTTCCGTTCCTTCCCCGCCCCAACTGCCTATATCTGTTGTACGTCGCCCGGGATGTAATCAACTGGATATATCCATCAGGAAAATCTGAAATTCTATGAAGTGCAAGGGGAAGTTATGTGGGTCTTTGATGGTCTTTGGTGGTCTATGGTGGTCTTTATAATTCCTAGGGTCACTATGAGTGTCTATAATTCACTTTGGGGGTCTATCTGACTTGTGGGGGGAACTATCAGGTAGTTTGGTGGTCTATATATCCCTCCATGGGCTCTATAATGTTCGCAAAACTGGCCATGGCACTATGTGGTTCTATAGAGGTCTATAAAATTACTCTGTATCATATTGAACTACATTGGCAGTTACTACCATAATGGTATATGATGCGGAGCATTCAGTACACTGAGTGTCTGTTGTCTACATCGCGTTGATTCCGTCCGAAATTTTAGGACAGAAGCCGTCATCTTGACAGGCGTTGGGAAGTTGTGAAATTTCTCATGCAGATACTCTCCGGGCTCCTTCCATGACGAAAGCTGCCAACGGTCATGGCTTGTAAGCCCGAGGGACTTAATTTTCATGCCCGAGAGATTGCCCATCGGCAAAGTCCCTTGGCGAAAAACTTGCATTCAAGTTGTCAAAAACAGCGCCCATCGGCACCAGTCAAAATGTCGAACTTAGCCGTGACAGCCACGTAGTCCGACTTTGCTTCTGCCCACCATCTTCCTCCCTTGCCCCAAATCACTCCTCATCCCCAGTGCTCTTCATCCAGACAAATCGTTGGGACACAAACCCATCCTGTTGCTTCTGTTGTAGTGCCCATCAACATTATCAATTCTTTCGTACCTAGCCAAATACCGCCCATCAAAAAGCTGCGAACAGCCACGTCATCCCTTTTGTCCACCCCGCCATCTTCCTCTCTCGCCCCAAATCGCTCCTCACACCTACTGCCCTTCATCCAGACCAATCTTCAAGACAACAACTCATGCCTGTTGCTTCCGCGTGCGCATCGCTACCCAGAACAGGTTCCCCTCCGATCGCACTGAATTCGCTTGGGGAGCCATTCAGATGCCGTAACTGTCTCGATGTGCCCGAGCTCGTCGAGGGTCTCGCCGCGGCTGAGAACTCCGATGAGCGGCAGGCTCAATTGACCACTTATGTTTGTGTTCTTCATTCCAACCCATTCCGCAGCTAATTTAATTTAATTCTTCAGGGGTGGCGCATCCCAGATTCGGGGTGAGATCAAGACCTTTCCAAGGGCGCTGTTGCTCTGTACGCACGCAACCGGCAAGGACAAAGCCGATGTGTCTACTACTTCAACCTAAATTGTGTGTATCATTTTTGTTCACTGTCATGTTTATATTAATGTATAGCTTGCAGGTCTCTTGATCCCGCAACCACCAGTCTTTACTCTGCTGTGATGACCCCCCTGTATAACCACTTTCATGTTTGTCCATTTAGCTCTAGCTCGAACGTTCCCGGCCACCTATGTAGCACACACCGTTTACGTCTTACCCTAATTTTGCCGTTTGTTCATCACCCAGTAGTCAGTAGTTACCGTGAATAATATACAATGCTTTCTGTGCTACAATTGTCCCTTTTAATATCTTTGATGTCTATAAGCTGCTATTGAAGCGATGTGAACGAGTTTCGACCGTGGCAACTATGAGATCTATGAGAGCTATGAGAGCTATGGCTATGGACATTTCATAATTGGCACTAGTATTATGGTTTGTCTTCATAGACGGCACTAGTATTATGATTGTCTATGAAACTTTTCCCGCCCCTCCCACCTTTCTATATAGACAGGGGTTTACTATGAGATCTATCATGTCTTTCTTGGGCTATGATGGTCTCTGAAGTAATTTCAGATTTTCCTGATGTCAATTGCTTTATTTCACTGCAACTCTCAATGGCCTCAAGAGAGCCATTGTACTGGCTTGAAACAGTGATCAATAATCACTATAAGAGTTATTGAGTGCTGCAAGCTTTGCTGCCAACCTCCGACAACCTCCGACTTTGTTTGTTCTGGTGTGTCTTATAGGTTGTTACTCTATTGGACCGTGGGAACCTACATAAGCGGCAAATTTTTTGTGTTCAAAAACTCAAATTGTGTCCATTTGCTGAAAGAACCATTTTTGGATTGAAAAAAAAATGGGTGAGAAAAATATTATACTGCTCCATACAGACAACCATATTTTCGAAATCTAAAACCAAGGATCTCTTCCATGTCAATCCAAACAAATACAGGCGGTCACCAAACAAATGCAGTCCGTCACCAAACAATGTGCCGAGATTCTACATCCAAACAGTATTTTGGCCACTGTGCAATCATTTTGAAGCCGGATTTTGACAGGGTCGTGCTGGGAGGATAGCCAGCAAAATTCTGGTTCAGACTGTCTCTTCAGATTTATTTTGACAGCCCTGGTCCTTTTGAAAAGGAGCTTAGGGCTCTCCATGGCAATCCAAACAAATACAGGCGGTCACCAAACAAATGCAGTCCGTCACCAAACAATGTGCCGAGATTCTACATCCAAACAGTTGACTACCTCTGGAGAGTCTTTGATAAATGCGGGATTCCCGAAGAATTCATTAAGACTATAAAGGCACTGTATAGTGACGCGTGGACGGACCATCGCCCGTGCGCAATGAGTCATTCGAAAATATAATAATACCGGGTACGAAGGAAAGGGGGGTTCTTTTTTTTTTTCATAACCAGGTACAGCCACGATTTTCATTAAATTCTAATCTAACTAGCAGTTAGATCCCCGGCCATTTCGTCCGCATAACGGATCGGACATTGAACCGCAAGAAGGGTATGTTGAGGGTGTTTGCAGGTACTTGGTAGGGAGATCACGGTCGTGTCCAGGTGTTGGTCCTCTGACTTGAGGGAAATCCAAAAATTTCTGCGAGGGCCGTCCGCATGTGGACCGGACATCAGCGCTCCCAGTGAGAAACCCGTCTTGGGATAGCTTCGGATATCCTGGATTTTTCTGAAAAGTGCCAAAATCCTCCTGCCTGGTGTTGGTTTTTAAACCGCATCTTGGATCTCAAATTTTAGACATCGTGATGTCATCGCGTCATCGAAGTTTCGCGGGGAAACTTTGAATGTTTCAGGGGCCCAAGATATCCCAAGAGAAAGGGCCAAAATTCTGACGCCTGGTGGTGGGATATCTCGGATCTTCCTCGGTTTTCCCAAAAAAACCTCGCAGGATATTCCAAGATATACCAAGACACGTTGCTCACTGGGTATGCATCAGCCCCGACCGGGCCCGACCTCCCATTTCCGTCCGACTTTTGGATGAGGACATTGAAGGCTTTTTCGGCCGACTCCCGTCCGCATTCGGATGAGGCATTTGGCCAATTTTTGGGCCGTTTCCGTCCGCATTGGAATCGAACCTGGGTACGTGACGCGTGACTACCGATTTGAAGGAAAAAAGTACAGTACATCTGGCAAGAGGTGGGGCGGACAGAAAATGGATGATATGCATGCTCAGAAATCCAAAGAGGGGGGGGGGGGGGGGGGGGGGGGGGGGGGGGTGATGGGGGGTGGGGGGGGGGGGGGGGGGGGGGGGGGGGTCCACGCGAGCGGTTGATCGGTCCGAAGGCACACGGACCGTTCTCCCGCCCTCAAGAAAACGCTGGCAAGAGCCGGCGAGAAAAGTTTTTGTGGTGGAGGAGTGATGACGTAGGGCCGTTCGGACCGAAATCGGCGACAAGGGACGAGAGATCAATTCACTCGAGAAACTTTCGAAGCCAAAGGGCGATGAATGCGAGCCGGTAGCCTCATTCAGGAGCCCATGTTTATGGGGGTGTCGCTTTTTCTCGTTAGCGATCTGTCAAGAATTGAGGGAGCTGTACTAAAATCAAAGCGATTAGCCATCAAGAAATCGAAAATGGGCCGGATCGGCCTCCGGTGGCACTGCAAAGCGGTGGCATGATATCGCGGCTCTTTCGGCCGAACCACCTCTTGCAATCTGAGGCCCAATTAATTATAAGCGAGGGTACCACGCAGCCGTGGCTTCACCCGAGGGTCTCTTCTCTGAGAGCAATGGTGATCGTCCCATCGAGGATCTGGATGAATAACGACTCCGTAGTTGAAACGAGTCCGTAATTGAAACGAGTGTACCACGCAGTTTCACCCGAGGGTCAGTAGGAGTTGATAATGTACCACAAATAGCATCTCGTCCGCCATGATAGTCAATCTTAAGCGCCCCAGTGTGTAGGCAAACCCCCTCAAATTTTCTTACTCTCTTGGGTCAAGGGGAAGCTCAGAACATTGACATTGGTTTTCGGCATCAATGTGTCCACTCACTGTGCTCACTACGCACTCAGGGGAATCATGATCTATTTCGGACCGGAAAATTGACCTCCGCCGGGGGCATCCCTGGGACCCGAAACCATATATAAAGATGGTGAGCTCGAAAAAGCAGAAAATGAAATGTCAGGTCACTCTTTTGGTCTATCAGCTCACGGGACTCCGACACGCGGCCCTGATTCGTATCTCGGCACCAATTCAACCCCAGTTTATAAATTCGGTAAAGATATTGAGTTGATGGATGGGATTTGAGTGTCTAAAAAAGTATCAGAGTGGAAGTTTTCGATGATCCAGATCATCCTAACATTGAAGCAAATTCCGAGGTTCCGGGCGTCAAGCCCTCCGACCTTCACATATTTGTACGGGGAGCGATACTTCCAATTCAGTGGTATCGCGTACCTCGACACCGCCCTGGTCCACATCCCTCACTACCAGCCTCGCAGACAATCAAACGATCTCACACCCGAGGACGATCCATCCGTCCTGCCGGTCCCGCAGTGAAGGAGTTTCACTATATCTCCCTCTTTATAAAATAACGGGTGTCTGTCTGAAGCCTTTAACGTCCTACATATGGTCTTTCTGACCCGAATCTATGGATTGTCTCACAACAAGCGCTCAGCGCCATTTCTTTCACGGCGCTTGGGCTTCAATCGGCGCTAATCTGTCTCTTGCGCGGGAAAGCGCAGTTTTACACGGTCGCCGGACGATCCTTTGACGCTGAGAGGCTGTTAAAATCAGGGAGGGGATGCGAGGTCGCGAAGCGGCCGAGCAGCATACTATAGAAGGTAGGGCCGTGGGAATCCAACACCCTTATGTAATCAGCCATCAGTCGCAACTTGTAGGTGTGACTGCTCAGCACCATTAATAGTTAGGGGCATTCTGAGCAATAGGGATCATTCTTAGGGTCATTATGCATAGTTCATATTGACCAAACTCAGGTAAAAAAAAAAAATTGGCAGAGTAGAGAGGCAAACAAATTTTTCATTTCTTTTTGAGTTCCAGAACACTTTTTACAGCTCCCTTTGTTATGCGTCGTCATTCATTCTCTTCCGGTCCTGCTATGTCTCACATCGAAAAATCACCTACTTTCTTGCAATTGGTGTTTTCTCTGGTATTGCGTTATGCATCGACGTTTATTCTCTTTCAGTGCTGTAATCGAGAAACTCACTAGCTGGACTCTGTGTGATACTCTGTTTAGTGCCGAGTAGGCGATTCAGGATATACTTAGCTGTAGTGCGGGCCGGTTTTTTTTGTTTTTAGTAAGTTTTTGACAGAATGACTATCCTGCTCAATTTTGCCGTTGTAAGCTGCCTTATTGCGTGTAAAACTAATTGTTAACACGTCAACAGTTTTATGGCAGCGACACCATGAAGCCAAATCACCACTGGGCAGTTCACATTCCTCAGCAGGTTCGCGACTTCGGGACGCTGTACAGTTTTTGGGCTTTTCTCACGGAACGCCTAAATAAAATCCTCAAGAATGTGAATAGCAATAATTGGGGCGGGGGTCTCCTTGAAGTGTCGACGATGCGGAGAATTCCATCGAGCTGCAAACTTGGACGGGTTGGTATGAAAACATTATTCTTTACTCTGAATGCTGCTGAATGAATGCCTTTTAGCTCCATAATATAATGAATGAAACTGCAGGCGCTTCTGAAACCAGTGCATTGCACTCTGAGCATGAATTTATGAAGCTATTGCTGGGTGTTGAGGAAGATGCTCAGGCGCTTGGAACTATCCAGGATGCAGTAACTCACGGTATTCTGCAAGCTACCTGTGTTTAAGAAACCGGCACTAATTTGACCTTCAGAGCAAAATCTTTTAAGTGGAGCTGAAAATGCTCGCGCAATAACCGGAACACTTGCACATGCTGCAGAGGAGCTTGATAATGAGTACATCATCCTCTGCCCTCATCCAATATTACAAGGGCAAGGGTCACGACCTCAACTTCGATACCTGGATTTTGTTAAGGGGCCACCGAGTCTCCTTCCATGCGGATTGAGCAATCTGGTCATTGGGAAGCCGTAGTCGAGCCCAGCGCACAACCGACAAATCTCCTTTCATAGGACCGTTCTGGAATACCAAAAACCTTCGGATCGTTCGAGCTGCATCTCCGTCCAACCGGTGTCGATACTCGTCTCGGGTGTGGAGGAGGGTGTAGCCATGTCCCAGGTCAATTGAACATTGCACGATCTTCGCCTCTTCTGGATCCAAATCTGGGATCATGGCTTTGAGCACGTTGACTTGAGCTCGGCGAAGTGCACGTTTGGCCAAGTTTGTGTAAGGCTGTGAGTGTGATTTTATCTCCTGCCCAAATTCCCAATTGTACATTCAATGGTCCACTCTGAATACAGTGCAGCAGGACCGATACGAATTGCCTCCGGGCCGAGATGGGTCATCTGGTGAACACTTTGTCAGACAAAGTGGATGCGCTTTGGGCATGCCTTGGAAGTACAATGTTTTACAGCAATTGGCAGTACCTAAGGCGCGGATTGAAAAATATTTGTTTTGGGATGTTTTGGAAGAATTCCCGATATCTCAATGGGTTCTGCACTGATTCACATGGAACATAGATAGAAATACTCAGCTAATTCATGCCAAATTAGTGATAGAAATAAAGTTGCAAAAATGATGTATATTCAGTGACATTGGTTTAATGGGCCATTTTGTGGATGAATGCAGTTTACAGGCATCTAGACACATCCAAATGATGTCGACCATTGTCAGGTAAGGCTATGATACATTCTACGAGTTGTAATAGATTCAGATTTGCAAAGACCTCAGCAGTGGATTCAAATTTCACAATATTTCCTGATTGCAGTGTATTGTTCATTGTCCTGATGTGTTTACAAGCATGATAGATTGAACTTTTGAGGATTACGACTTTATTACAAGTTTCAGGATGTATCAAAGCTTTACCTGACAAAAATCCACATCATTTGGACTTGTCTAGATGCCTGTAAACTGCATTCATCCACAAAATGGCCCATTAAACCAATGTCACTGAATATACATCATTTTTGCAACTTTATTTCTATCACTAATTTGGCATGAATTAGCTGAGTATTTCTATCTATGTTCCATGTGAATCAGTGCAGAACCCGTTGAGATATCGGGAATTCTTCCAAAACATCCCAAAACAAATGTTTTTCAATCTGCGCCTTAGGTACTTGCCAATTGCTGTAAACTCAGCAACTTACTTGATTGCAAGTTTGTGGCATTTGACGAGCTGTTCCATCGGGATCTTCTGTTGATTAAACAGCGAATAACACAGATGCCCTTGCATAAATGGCGCCATTCAGCATCCAGAAGTATGCCGTGGAGAAGAGCAGGTGCAAGTTCGACGATGTATAGCAGAAATTCCCAAGCCTTGTACCCACTCGTGAGCTTTTCGGCTGGGTTGCGAGGTGGTCGGTCGAATGATCCCAGAAGATAGGGTGTGGCGGCAGCAACAGATTCTCCGTGGGCCTTCCAAATATTCCCCGGAGAACGGCCCATGACCAGGACTTCTTTGAATCCGGCTTTTCACAGTCGAGTGTGCCGTGGAAGAGGGAGATGATTAAGTCGATGAATTGAGACAAGCCCAGTGCATGAAGTCGCCAGGAAAACATCCGGGTATTCCCAGCATCTGCTTACGCTGGAGACTGCTAAAGAGACTCGGTTTCGCTATTCCAGTCTTCTTCCTTCGTTCCTTGTATTCGGTTTCATTTCTAGATGCTAGAACATACTTCAGATTCGCCTGATATTCCTCTTCGGAGGGTTGTTGAAGTGTCTCTAGATCAACGTCGGGATGATCGCAACCTAACAAACGTCAGTATAGCTACAATACTCGGAATACTCGAACTAACCTGGCAGCTTGTAATCTGTCGGAAGTTTCATGACAGGATAATAAATAGGCTTCCCGTGTCTTTTCGACAACCTTCAAAGGACAATATAGGCGACAACCATATACACCATGGTGACCGACAAGACCGTTGAGATGTGTCATGCCAGGGCCATCAGCAGTTTTTAGCAGCAAGAATGGACGGCAGGTGGATACTTTGAGATCCGACGCATCCCAAATACGAAGCCCTTCCTTCTGCAGTGTCCCCGGAAACACAAACACCCGCATTGCTGAGCATTTGTATCACGCGGGTGCTGGGTACCGGATATCTTGAAGAATAAGCCGAGGATGAGCCATCTGACAGGCCGGCGGCTTCAAAGCGATCGTGATTGAGACCCTACTAATGTCGTAAGTGCCAGGTTGAACTTTCCTTCATGCCGTCGTAACTGTTTGAACTTCGATGCAGACGTTTCCCCACACGATACCAGCTGGATGAATATTGCCTTATTATTTCGATAGGTCCGAATTTATTGTAGTTTTGCGGTGGTGGGGGTAACGTATCGAGGTGTGTTCCATGCATACATCATTCTGAAACGGACGAGTTCCCCGACTTAATTCATCTCCACCAGCTCTAATGTAAGATTTGTAGGCTCGTCCCCATCCGGTATCCAGGTCCAAATCCATCACTCGCTAACGCTCGGACAGTCCTGGATACCGGCTGGGCCCTCTCGGCGCACTTTAAGCGGGGTTTTGCTTCCCCTGCCATTTCAGAGGTCGGTACTTCGGAAAAATATGCCCCCAACTTTGAACAAAAGTGCTCAAACTTCCTGTATGAATAATTGATGGTTTTAATTCTCTATCTAATGAGCCCCGCATGTTTTTTTGATGGCAGATTTCATGTCGTCGTCGTCGTCAAATGGTCCGTGCGCAGCGACGAGCACGACTTGGTGTAAGATCCTAAAAGAATGTGAGCTCAATCAACTTGAAATCGAATTCTGCCCCACTTTGGTATAGGAAATTTTGACACTTTTTCAGAGCATTTCAGAAGCTCCCAGGTCGATTTTTTCTAAGTCAGGACCTCTGAAATGGCGGGCCATTCAAAACCCCGCTAAAACAGTACCAAGAGGGCCCAGTCCGTTAACGACGATCTCCCCGTTGTGCACTCTTTGTCTGATTGTTGGCTTTGTTTGCGTGATTTTAGTAATTCAGGCTTACGTCCCCGTCTGTGGGCACATTGTGAGCGGGAAGCGCGGATTACTGTACAATGCTCGACAAGTTCCCCACGCCCACAAATGCCCAGTCGTCAGTCAGAGTGCCCTTGGAACAAGACACGAGAATATCAACGCACCAACTACCACCCAAAGGCCCTTGAATCCCGCTCTGCCGATACCCGCGACACACATGGCAGTCGAGCATCTTCTCACAAACCCCAAACTAAACTGAGGTTTCGCCCTGACATCGGTTGGTAGAATGCGAAGAGGTGGCCTCATTGGGTTCCTCAATGCACCTGGCAGCGATACTGTGGGTGGTCGGCGATCAATTCGGCCGGGGATGTCCGAAGTCCTTCGCAGATGTGCTGTGCACAGCCACGTTATCTTGTGGAAAGTGTCCTGAACAGTTGGTGTTTTGTTTTGGTTAAAGGGAAAAAAGAAAAAAAAAAAAAAAAAAAAAAAAAAAAGTACGAGTTATGCCGTGCGCAGCATTGGCCTCCCCCCAAGTAGGTGTGTTCAACTTGCACTGCAGATCTGCAGGGATGGTCCCTTATAATTTTTGATGGGATCAAAAAAAAACTTTTTGCCATTTTCATCTTGTTTCCGCATAGGACAGCTGTAACTTCGATTCTTGATACTCGATTAACCTAATTTTTTGACACAGTGTCTTCCCACATGTTCTCGAGGGGATGGAATACTCCGATAGGGAATCTGACTAAAATTGACTCTCCATTGCTCCCTTTTGCGGGGGCATAATTTTGCTGTCCTAATGTGAAGCGCTCTATACGGGTAATGATCTTCAGGACTTCCCATAAAGAGTCCTATCCCTTAGAGATCATGCATTTGTATACCATATCCAAGATTTAAGTCAATCTGAGACCTGTGTCCCGAGTTACAGCTGTCCTAAGCGGAAACATGATCAAAATGGCAAAAAGTTTATTTTTCGATCCCATCAAAAATCGTAAGGGACCATCCTTCGCAGACTTGCCGTGCGAGTCGAACACACCTACTCCCAAGAGATTCTGACCGAAATTAGGCTCGTAGTGGGTGTTCCAAGCAAAATTTTGCAAAACAGAAAAAAACGGCCCGCGCCTTATGTTCCGCAAATGGCTGTAAGAAAATCTCGCACCCATTGTCCTCGTCGCCCAATTTGGCAACGGTCACGGTCACCCTCAACCCCGTCGTGTCGCCCCCGGCTGCTGGACCGTGTCACGGTCCTCGGGCGGTCGCCTCCCTACAAGCTACTACAGTACCCCCCCGCAGTAAGTGTGAAGTACAAGCATTATGCATTCATCTACTGATATGTTATAGGCTCTGGCTCCATGTAACTCACGCTCATCGTCCATCAAATAGATGGGTCCATCGTTCATATCATTCTCCTTTCCCTGCCCGAGTTCGCACTCTCAATATCGGCACCGTCGTCCACGGGTACCGCGAAGAATGGTTGATACCGAGGGAGTCGCAAGATTAGAAGACCACGGACCAAATATGTTTTAAAAAATATGATACGGGAAACACCATAACGCATTCACTACTTTCGCTCTTCTGTCGGGCCAACCACAACCAATGTGAGAAGTACTGTCCGCATTGTTATATAGAGAAAACTGGAGAATGGTGCGGTCTACATCGGCGGCTCGCGAGGGATGTCATCCACCTTGAAGCCCTGTGCGATCCACTGCTCTTCGAGGAAAAGCAAGCTTTCGATTGCATCCACAATAGTCTTGTTCCACGGGATGTACGAATCAGCCCTGATACCGTATTCCCGATCGAGCACCTCGTGGTCAATAGGCAACTTGTACGCATCCCAAACCGGGACCGTCTTGGGGTCAGCGAGGCGGCTTTGGAGTTCGGGGTGCTCCTTGGCGAGGGTATTTCAGAGCGTCCCTGAAGTCACCATCGTGCGGTGCGCACGTAGCGATGCGCCTGGGATGGTCCAGGGTTTTGGGGCTCAGAGCCGCGAGGTGGATACGTGCGACATCACGGATATCCATGATGCCCGTCGGGTGATAGTGGTAGCAGACGTTATCAGGGCGGAGGAGCTGGTAGACGAACGCATTTGTTGACAGCGTCGCAAAATCAAACTTGGGCACGATGTGCTGAAAGCCTGGAGCATGGGGACCGAATACCCAGGGAGGGTTGACTATGAACCGGATGAGCATTAGACCCAATCGTCGTGAAGTAGTGGACTTGCCGATGGTGATATCCATGTTGCTGTGGTTGGCTGCGAAGTTAAGGACGGCCTGTTCCCCGGATACCTTCTCCCCGAGATAGACCGATAAGCTGTTTGTGGTCATGCCATTCACGGCTTGTTCTCTGGTGCATGTGACGATGTCTGTTGGGATCCGGTTAGAGGACTGAACAGAAGAGGATCTCGGCCGGAGGCTCACCGTTTGGACCGTATTTGCCTGGCGGAAACGTGACCATGGATCCTGTAACGACAACATTTGTGATACCAGCTTTGTCCGCCTCCTCCAGGATGTGGACCGCTATGTTCGCCTGACAGCACATCAGCCAAGTTGACATGTGGAACTGGGTAAAATGCCAACTACGTTCAGGGCGGTGTCATTATCAGCACGACCAGGCAGGGGGGCGGCGGTGTGAATGATTGCGTCCACGCCTGAGCGATGCATGAGGACAGGGGAACAAAACCAGGTAGGAGGTAGATACCAGCAAGTGGGACAGAGAAGTCCCCCGACGCGACGTCAGGGATATTGACGGGCTCGAACTTCTCATACTCGGAAAAGGCTTTGGCCAACATCGCAAATTTTGGGCCTCGAGCTGCACTGCGTGATAAGGAGAATGTGAGGTGGATTCTAAGTGACAAGTAAATCAGGTACTACCCTCGCACACTGTATCCTGCCACAAGCAACTGATAGACGATTTCATAACCGACAAAACCGGCGGCTCCAGTCACCTGCAGCCAATAAATCAGGAGAGTTTGTACTGGGTAGGAACATGACTCACGAATACAAGTTTCATTCCAGACATGACTGTCGACATGGATTGCTATTCTGCGCCTCTCTTTATACCTCTCCGACACACGACAGGGTCGGAAACATCGTGGGCTACAAGACAGGGTCGGCAATTCGGCATGAGCGGGGCCACGAGGTTTGGATACGTAGATAGAAGGTTCTGCGAAGCTGGCTGAAACAATAAGTACGTATGCCTTCTAGGTCCCACGAGCCTGTGACGATGCGTGTACCATTTGCGGCTTTAGATCGCACGGACTATTCGTCAGGCCTGGGTCCACAAATAACTACGCTGATGCCGTCAATCAGCGGAGTACCTGTACCATATTTTCCCACTCACACCTGAATCAGTATAATACATACATCCGCCCCCCGGGCCCAATTGATCGGAATACGGGGTCCTTTGATGCTTCATTTGTGACCTACTGGACAATTTCATTCAAATCGACATGGGGTGTGACGCGTGACTCATTTTACCTATTCGACATTTCGGCAGCCGCCGAATTTTTGCGTGACACCTCGAAAATTTCGGCATTTGAACTGAAATTTTTGCCTTTTTTGCCTTTTTTTTTTTTTTTAGGCAATTTGGGGCCTGTGTGACCACTTGGAGGTTCGACAGAGGCCCGAGTGACGCGTGACCTCGACCAAAGTTCATGATCGACAGGGGGGTGCGTGACGCGTGACTGCCGATTTGAACGAAATTGTCCAGTATGTAGGCTTGGGTAATGCTCATATAAATCTGTGGAGAAAAATTCGATTTTTCGGTCCGTAAAATGGAGTAAAACTGGCTCTGAGCGTCGCAGGTCGGTGCGTGATAGAGTAAATCAGGGAGCCCGAGAATTCTTTTCAAGATGCAGAGGTCTTGGAGGCGGAATTTCTGTTGGTGAAAACAGAAGCGATGTGGTGCCAAATGCAGGGAAAAGTCGCAGAACGGTGCGAGAATGAGTGCAAAATGACCTAGAAACGGGAAAAACACGAAAATCTGGGGGAAAAAAATGCATCAAAGTCGGTCCGGAATAGAGTAAATCGGGGATTGAGGACCGATTTTCATAGAGTGAATCTGACCAAATTTCCGAAAAATTCCGGACCGACCTCACCCCAAGTGACCGGGGGCCTGCTCATACCGATTGGGAGAACATAAGCATGAGAACAAAATGTTCTTAGAAAGAGGCGGCGAACTAGACTCGTGAACCAGTCGACGTTAACGAAGGATCTCAGTGAGAGACGGGGACGTAAGCCTGAATTACTAAAATCACACAAACAAAGCCAACAATCAGACAAAGAGTGCACAACAGGGAGATCATCGTTAACGGACTGGGCCTAGGCTCGTCCCCATCCGGTATCCAGCAAAATAAAGACAAATTGCATCACTCGCTAACGCTCGGACAAGGCTGGATACCATGATCTCCCTGTTGTGCACTCTTTGTCTGATTGTTGGCTTTGTTTGTGTGATTTTAGTAATTCAGGCTTACGTCCCCGTCTCTCACTGAGATCCTTCGTTAACGTCGACTGGTTCACGAGTCTAGACTGGGCCCTCTTGTCACGCTTTTAGCAGGGTTTTGGATCGCCCGCCATTTCAGAGGTCCTGACTTGGAAAAAATCGACCTGGGAGCTTCTGAAATGCTCTGAAAAAGTGTCAAAACTTCCTATACCAAAGTGGGGCAGAATTCGATTTCAAGTTGATTGAGCCCACATTGTTTTGGGATCTTACACCAAGTCGAGCTCGTCGCCGCGCACGGACCATTTGACAACGACGACGACATGAAATCTGCCATCAAAAAAACATGTGGGGCTCATTGGATAGAGAATTCAAAATCATCAATTATTCATGCAGGAAGTTTGAGCACTTTTTTTCAAAGTTGGGGGCATATTTTTTCGAAGTACCGACCTCTGAAATGGCAGGGGAAGCAAAACCCCGCTTAAAGTGCGCCGAGAGGGCCCAGCCGGTATCCAGCCTTGTCCGAGTGTTAGCGAGTGATGCAATTTGTCTTTATTTTGCTGGATACCGGATGGGGACGAGCCTAGCGGCGAACGGAAATTAGGCTTGTCGTCATCATGCGTTATTTTGCCATTGGTTCACAGGCGATCAAATAGAAAGCCAATCTCCTGGTGTGGATGCTTTCACCTGGTACTGAGATGCACGTGGAACGTTGATCTCGGCCAGCCCCTGCCAGCCCCGGGCATCCTAGACAGCTGGTCGGCAACCAATCGGCGGATGGAGGCTTTCATCACCCACGCCGCCTTCTGCCCTTCGTCCAATGGCATGACAGCCATTGGTTCGGAAGCCAATGGCAAAATAGCGCATGACAACGTGCCCTGGCACCACATAGTTGATGGGTGTCCTATCCAGGATAGGACACCCAAGCCAGGATAGTATCCTGGCTTCGGGAGAGTGGTGAAATCAGAGTCCCCAAAACCGCCGTTATAGAATAGGGATCGTAGCGCTCTACCTACTGAATTTGATAAGTCACCAGTAAAGATGGCAGATACTCCCAGTCAGGGTAGGACAAAATTCGCTGAATTTTGATGGGAGGCTTTCTGGCAGTCAGAAGCATATCCTGAGTCCCCTGAATCGCCGTTCCAAAATAGGGGTCATAGCGCTCTACCTACTGAATTTGGTAAGTCCCCAGGAAAGATGGCAAATACTACTTAGTCAGGGTAGGACGAAATTCACTGAATTTTTGTAGGAGGCTTCCTGGCAGTCAGAAGCTGAAATCAGAGTCCCCCAAGCCGCCATTCCAAAACAGGGGTCGTAGCACTCTACCTGCCGAATTGGTCAGTCACCAGGAAAGATGGCAGATACTACTGGTCAGGGTAGGACAAAATTTGCTGAATTTTTGTGGGAGGCTTCCTGGCAGTCAGAAGCATATCCTGACCTGAAATCAGAGTCCCCCAAACTACTGTTCCAAAAAAGGGTCTGTAGCACTCTACCTCCCAAATTTGGTAAGCCACCAGGAAAGATGGCAAAAACTACTGGTCAGGGTAGGAAAGGGGTAACACTGTTGTTCAACATACAAGCTGCTGTCGCTTTGCATGATCCAGTTGACAGTTCGGAGTACCCACTCGATACTGTTGCTGATGCCAAAGGCCCGCTTCCGTTTATTTGATTAAATACATAAACTTGTATTTCACTTGAATTTGTCTCAATATATGATTAGAAGATGCAAAGAGTAGGGGACTGGCACTCACACCGCTATAGATATCATAAACAACCTCTTCCTGAGGCCTCTCAATCTCCGACACGTCACACAGTAGTGAATCTCAGGGCCAAGTTAAAGCCCGCCAGGCCCGCCAAGCCCGGGCTTGGGTCCAAATTTAGCTGGTGCATCAATCACTGCTTGTATTTGGTTCAGAGCCTTTCGCAATTCGCATACGCGTTGCTCGTCCCGCCTGTTCCATGTGAATTAACTCGACGTGTTACAACGTGTTCCTACGTGTCTCCGGCTCGTCCATACCCAGCAGACAACAGACGACCTCTGTGCCGAGTCTCGGCACCTCTGTTCCATAAAAGGTGACGAGGAATGTGACAAGACGCGTCGAGCTTCTTTTCTCCCATCGGCACAATGGCATACGACAATCCGGACCCCACTCTCATTGTTACGACTTCTCGCAGGCGTAAACCTGGAGCGGCTCTCACAGATCCTGCGATGGTACGTAATATACCTCTTTGACGCGTCCTCGATCGGGTCTTCGCGCCTTCTCCTGTCTTCTCAGGCCTGACAGCTATTCTATTCTCAGTCGCCGCCATGGAAAGACTTGTGGCCCGGATTGACACCCTGACGCGCGCACTTCCGGACACCATCGCCACAACGACCGACAAACGAAGCCGCATTGCTCACGTTCTGAAACTCTCAGGCGAGGACAATGACGTCCCCAGCACGTTCAATTGCCACATGGATCTACTCTTTGGGGAGAATCTTCGCGATGCCAACAGCCGTTTTCATTCAAATCGACAGTCACGCGTCACGCACCCCCCTGTCGAGGACGAATTTTGGTCGCGGTCACGCGTCACGGAGGGGTTTGTCGAACGCTCTAAGGCATGTCACCTCCCCCCCCCCCCCCCCCCCCAGCGGCGAAAAAAGGTAAATTTTCCATGGAGCTGTCGAAATTTTGGAGGTGTCACGCGAAAATTCGGCTGCTGTCGAAATGTCGAACTGGTAAATCGGGTCACGCGTCACACCCCCTGTCGATTTGAATGAAAAAGCCCAGTATCCTGCGTGGCACGACAGGACTGCCCCTTGTTGTGAAATATTTGCGAGGCATCGAATGGGGCGAAGTCAAGGCAGCCATTGCCCGCCCGAAGCTCGATCAACTCATCAAGGAGCTTGAGACTGTTTCGTAAGTGATCTTCATCATTTCATTTAGGACTTGGATTCTAACTGAACGGAAAACACCGGATCCCTCTTCCGACGTGGAAGAGGTACCACAACCAAAGCGAATCAGGACCAGTACGAGTTTCTATGAAGGCCGACATCGGACAAAAATAATACAATTTGATAGTCATTCACTATCCTAACTGAACTCGAACTGTCCTGATCCATCCTAGCCGATCCGGCGGAGTCATCACCGTTCCTCCTCAATCCTGTTCAAAATGCCATTACGAGGCATGTGATTCAAAATGTGAATTAAACAATTTAATAGTGTTCAAAATGCCATTATGAAGCATGTGATTCAAAATGCCATTTCAGGGCATGTGGTTCAAATGCAAATTAAACCATTCAATAGTGTTCAAAATGCCATTAGGAAGCTTGTGATTCAAAATGCCTTTCCATGGTCAATCCATTCTTTCCTTCCTTCCTTCCCTTCATTTTCACTCTCGCCTTCTTACCTGATTTGGTGGTCATCTCTTTATTTATTACCTATCTTGTTTTGATTCTCTTTGCTGGCCTACTCGTAACTGCATAAAGTGTTGGTGTCAGGTGGTTCTCGGTGTTCAGGCCTGCAAACAACTCCAAATAACTTGTAGACCGAAAATATGAGGAAATAGAAGATATTTGCAATGGTTAACTTAGTACTATAAAAGGCAATTCCTGAGATATAAGGCATTTCGGGCCAGAATTTGAAATCGACTTTTTCTACAAGGACCGTGGGAAATTTTGGTACTCATAGTCAAAAAGTACTTATTGAGAAGTGCAGAATAGCATTTTGAACCATATTAATAGGTCATGATTTGAGCCTGAAACATCGGTGGCCTTGTCTTTAATCCAGGAGCTTGGGAGCTCTTCATTCTTGACAGAGGCGGTACTGTATTTCGGCTGGGCCGACTCAATCGCATCAGGAATTCCCGCAACACACTGAGTGTTATTTGGCATTGTGCGACAAAATGTGACATTTTATGGAGACCGATTTCCCTCGGCGGCGACTCGAGCAACCACCCACACCCTCCCCGGAGCCGCCGCTCCTGCGAACCCGATATCATCCGGGTTTGAATGGTGAAGGGCATGGGCTCATCCACACACATCTAAGTATGTGCCTTGCTCTTGCACAGAAACCAGCCAATATCGCGTCCAATGAGCCGGGTGAAGCAGATCACGGAATCGTTCCATGCCTTAGCGTGCTCCAGGATGTGATCCGAATCTTTAGTGGAAGTTCGGGAAGCGGCGTTCGGAAATGTGGTGCGCGGTATCGGTGGTAAAAGTGACCCTCGTTTACATAATTGGACAGTATGAGAACCTCAGATCTCAGAAATATCCGCAGCTCTCTATTTCGCGACATATTTCCTCGAGAAGTTAGTTGGGCTACAGTAAGGGAATATGATACAGTATAGTAGGGTTCCTTGGATACCCACTTTGATGTTTCTGATGCCAAGTCCGCAATGCAAAGAAATTAAATCTGGATTTAAGTTTGTACATACTAGAACTTATAATGAGCTATACTGCCTCGAAATTTCACAATTTAGGTGTGTAGAATGTAGCCAGATAAAAAAATTGATCTCAACGGCCCGAACAGTCACACATCGGGTTCCTTGGATAGCGTCATGTCACACATCATCATTCTGCCCCATCGGCTCCTGTGGGTTGACTTTTGGCGGCTATACACCCGCCTCACGAACAACTTTGTCGTTGTCATTGAGGAGGGCAATGATCTGAGGGATGACTGCACCAATGGACTCTCGGAACTCAGCTGCAATCCTCATCAGCGAAGCCATACCAGAACATTCAATATTTTACCTTGCTCCGTAAATTTCGACAATGCATTTTTGCTGGCCCAACGAACATTCCAGTCGTTGTCCTTAAGGAGGGCGACGATCTGAGGAATGATGGCCCTAATGGACTCTCGGAACTCGGCTGCAATCCTCATCAGCAAAGCCATACCAGAACATTCAATATTTTACCTTGCTGTGAAAATTTTGACAATACGTCTACACCCACTTTACGAACATATTTGTTGTTGTCATTGAAGAGGGCGGCGATCTGAGGAATGGAGCCCCAATGGACGCCTGGAACTCGGCTGCAATCCTTATCAGCGAAGCCATACCAGAACATTCAATATTTTACCTTGCTCCGAAAGTTTAGTGACAACATAGGTTGCGTTTCAGGTCTGATGGTGTGGAAGTCCACTCCCATCACGAGCGATGCAAGTTGCATATGGAGTGGGCGACTCCCTTCATGGCTCTGTCATGTTACTGGGGCGCGGAGTGATGGAAACCGATGGAGAGATGTCCAGTAGACGGCCTAAGAGAAGGGATTATGCCGTTATGGATATGCCGCGGTCGTGAAAAAGGACAATGTTCCAAGGGGAATCTTTGAGGTCCTTATAGGACAAAAGTCGGCGTTTTATGTTCTCAAGAGATATTTCGTCAAGATCTTCAGAGAAATATAAAGAAATAGGGAGATGATGGACAAATTCACGGTCCATCAAAGATCTTCAAAGATCTTTAAAGATCTCGGCAAATCTTGGAAGAAAGAAGGTGGCATCTTTGCAGATCTCAGGCAAGAACAATCCTCAAATGTGACCGTTCTCTTGCAAGATCGTAAATTGATGGCGCCAGCGTCACAAGCCGAGATGCATCAACCTCATCAAAGATGCCGGGTGAGATCAATCACGGTGTTCAGCATGACCCCGGCATTGCCGCAATAAGTAGCCATTGGAGATCTCATTTGCTACATCTGAAAGTAGGCTGCAGAATGAATTATTGACGAAGAGGGCATGAGTAGTCATGTGTCTGGCCGGAAAAGAGACATAATCAAAGAACGTGCATTACCACATTGCCCTGGAATAATCTGAACCCGGGTTCATGGTCAGTTGCAGGTGCAGCTCTCAGGCGACCTATAATATTAACTACTAGGAGCTCAATGTCTTCTGACTGAGTCATTGATAAAAGTATATGAAGTGATGATATCATCCGGTTCATACAGAATTCCGCCCGAAATTTTGTTCCCTTCCTTGATCACTTGTCTTGAAGAGAATCGAGGCAACCGCAGATTTCAGTGCGTGCGGAGAGATTAGCCTGAGCTCCGTACTGTGGAGTATTGGGGATGGTCGAAGAGTTGGCCGAGAAGACACCAGCCGAGGGCATCGTCCAAGGGCCCGCAGCTAACCCAACGGATGCCAACTAATTGCATATAGGCTATTACTTTAGCCTGGATGGTCCCTTACAATTTTTGATGGGATCAAAAAATAAACTTTTTGCCATTTTCATCATGTTTCCGCATAGGACAGCTGTAACTCGGGACACAGGTCTCAGATCGACTTAAATCTTGGATATGTTATACAGATGCATGATCTCTAAGGGTACTCGTTATGGAAAAAAGTGATGGACGCTGGATTTTGAGGACGTGTATTTGTGATGGAAGGATATTTTGGTGGTTGGAACTGGATATGAGGGAGATCTACTAGGCTGGTGGAAGACTTGTAGCATATTGATGCTACCAAAAAACATTGATTTCCCATCAAAACAGGGCCAAAGTGAAAAACGGCTAGGCTTCATAGCTCATGAACAGATGCAGATTTCATGATGGTTTAACTTGTGGATTCATTTGCATCAACGAGCACTACAATCTGGCCTTTTCACATTTTCCATAAAAAATTCCTGGAGACCTGTTAATCTGCCGTACCTCTGATGTAAAGCTCACTACACCCTGTGCCGTGGTGGGTGTTTATCGGTTTTTTCTCACTACTGCTGCGCAACGACATGAATCTTTATAGGTCAGCATCACGCTCATTTTCTCATTCAGCTCCCTGTCGCCTTGGACGCGTCCCCGACTCATTAGGTGGATCATCGGTACTATTTCATTGGACTTTGCGAGCAAACAGATACGGCATTGAATGAAGCGTTCCTGGTATGCCTTCAGCATGTTGCGCATCGAGTTCGATGCTAATGTATTTCCATCGACTTTTCGGGACCACTGCTCACAGTTCAATCGGGTCCAGCCTTTATATCAACATTTTCATTGAAGTTGTGGGATTTGTCAATGGAACGGATTGAGTCGCGGATTCTCCTTTGATTGGATTGTGTTGGGGCGCGCATATAGGCTCACTAGACGTTGTGTTAACGATTGAATATATATTTGAATTGCTTTTCAAGTCAAGGCTGAGCCTTAATTTCTTTTTCAATATGTTTCCTCTTCTGCCGGAGCGAAGCGAAGGCATGTCTTGTATTTGAATACTCCTTCTATATGGGTCTCCTTCGGCATCCGTGCATCGCATTCGCCCCGCTCGTCATTCATTTTTCATTTTTCTTGCCTTTCCTTCCTCGGCATTTGAGATTGCCCTTCTTTCCCCTGCCTTCCACTACAGCATTGTATTCCATCGTACGTGTTTCAAGTTGTCCTCATGAGTCGATATTTGGCCCTTTGGACCGTTCTCGACTCATTTGTTGGTTCTCCGACCCATTTTGAGTCATTTTCCCCCCCTCATATAATTTCCCTTCCCCTTCTTCGCTCCCTGTGCGCTCATGTCAGTTCACTTGGATGGTGTACTCTGTGCTACTTTCTTGGAGACAATTCTCATGGCTGTGCTCACGTATCTTTTTTTTACCTTGTTTACCGCTCGTCGTGACACCTTTCCTACTGTTCTGAACTATCGAGTTGGCCCCCTGATACTTTCAACGTTCTTCTGCAGGTGAGTTGCCTCGTGGCGGGCGGAACTTCGAGGATTTCCATTTCCATTTTCGATCCGTCTCGCTAATTTATATCTTGTAGGTTCATCTATCGGATCATTTGGTGCGCTTCAGTTATTGCTTTCAGCTTCACAGCCTGTGGTCTCGCTGCCAGATTCTCATTCTTCTGTTTTTTACAACTGCCATGACTTGTCCAATGTGAGATTTTTCTTGGCCAGTGTATTGTGTGATGACTGTTTGTTGTGTTGATTTCCTTGCGGTGGATCCTCTGTCACGCTTTGCTGACCAGTAGCCTCTCCAGTGGTCTTTCTAGTGAGTTTTGTGGCTACCTGTCTGCGGTTTTATTATTATTGCTATCCTTTCGGGGTAGGCCTAGACAGCTGCCTACAAACTAAGAAGAAAAACAAATCCAAACATGGGGGGTTACAAACTAAGAAACGGACGGGCGCATTGGTTTTTTGAGCACGGCGCACGCAGTTCTGCAGCAGCACTTATTGATGTTGCTGGGTACGCCACAGACCTCCACCATGACATGGTGGCAGATGTGACTTGGCTCGCGGCTTCAGACCTCTGTCATGCGTTCAGGCGCCTCTGACGGCAAGTGCTTGCTAAATAGAGTATGTTTACCTTTTGTACCACGTTCACGGACCTCAAGGAAGAAAACAGATAATAGCGATTAGTAGTCGGGAAGATGAAACGGGATGGAATCATCATTTTACTGACCCATTTCAGGAAAGCGGCCATCCCAGTGCGACACTATTAAATCGGGTTTAAAGGTTGTTTACGCAAGTCTAACGGGCGCGCATAGTTGAACGTCGTGAGGACCTCGCAGCCTACCCATGCTGGGGTCTCGAACCTTGAGTACTAATGGGAGGCTGCCGTACTTCCTGCCGTGCTCTCCACGGTACACGCAGCGTAACGCTCCGCGCGAGTGGATCGCCCCATCTGCATGTGCAGCGGGGCCGTAATTCCTGCTTTTGCACACCACGGCGCAAGTAGCGTACCGCCCCGTGTGGCGCGAGTGGCACCCGGGACACCGAGCGAGTATAAAGGGCGAGGGGGGTAACAGGAGATTCGCAGCTCCTCTCTGCCTCGCCTTTCACTACTCGCCAGGTCCGTTTTTATCTTTACCTATTTTATAGCTCTCTGTTGTTCCTGACATTTCACTGCATGCTAGTGTTAAATTCTCTCGCATTTGAATAGAGAGTTTGCGATGCAGCCATTCGAGCCATCTGATGGCTGTTTGGCGTTGCGCAAATTGGTGGCTAATGGCTCGAATGGCTTTGACACTTGCCCATATTTTTAGAGTGATTTAGTTGCCTTCTGCTCGTTCAGCTCATTTCAGGGGTGTTGAGTCCCACTTACAAATATAATGGCCAGATCGCAGACCCAAAATAGCTAATGTTGTTGAATTTGGAGGTTTCATGCAATTTATGCCAATTTCTTAAGCTCCACACATGATAACATTCTCATTGGCACTCTTTCTAGCAGAACACAGGATACACTGACTGTTTTTTTCTTAGCCATTCGAGCCATTCGAGCCATCAGTTTGCGCAACGCTAAACAGCCATCAGATGGCTCGAATGGCTGCATCGCAAACAGGCTAATATACTCGTGCCCTCGCATCTTCCATCCACAGTCGTCTGAGCAACTCCTATGTCAGCAGGGAATGACCAGCCTAATACAACGGTTGTTCCCCCGGAATCCCAGGGCAGGCAGAGGTCATCAAGAAATGTACAGACATCATTCAGGAATTCCGAGACGGGAAAGTCTCCAAAGCCATCGCTATCACGAAGATTATGGGGGCCATACCCCCTGCCTTCGTTGAAGGAGGGGCAGGAGAGCAAGCCGCACAAGCCTATTTCGAGATCCTGGACCAGACTGAAAAGGAGCTCGTCGAAGCTGCCAAGCGCGGCGGAGGTGGCGACGGTGGAGGCGATGGCCCAGAGGAAGGCCGGCACCGATCCCGAACTAGATCTCCAGGTGGCAGGAGGAGCGGAGACAGTCCCCGCTCTACTTCTCCGCATGGAAGAGACAGAAGCCATACCCGCTCTGCTTCTCCAGATGACGAGCCCAACACCAAGCGACGAAAGGTCAACGACGCACTCCTCCACTGGGTCGTCGAGGACATCATCGCCCAATCTACTCTCTCGCCTCAGCTCGTCCAAACCCGTAAGCAACTCATCGAGTACGCCCGAGACCCCAAATACGTGCTCGGAATCATCCTCAATTCCACGCGACACGACTCCTTCCCCGTAGACTCGTAACCAGTCTTAAGCTTGCCTTATAAGAACACCGTAGGCAGACTGGTCACGAGTCTACCTTCCCCGAGTCCGAGTGGCTCGCGCTCATTAAAGGACAGGCTGTAGACCTCAACAAGGTCATCACCAGCCAGTTCTCCGTGGCGCACGAGCGGCAGCACGCCGAACACATCGGAGATGGAGTCCAGCTCTTCTTTGGGTCCTCAACACCTACTAAAGCGTCAGTACCCAATCCGAGTGGATCACCGCTTGGAACAAAGCGGCAGAGGCAACAGCTTTCATTTTCCCGCATCGCCGGAAGGAGCTCGAGGTCTACAGGCAATACATCATGGACCTCTTCACTAGCTCTGCCGAGTACGTCCACAAGCGCATCATCCTCCTCGACCGAAAGCTCCGCAACGAAGCGGCGGGGCGTCGAGATCTCGAACTCAGCGACTGTGCTCGTTTCAGTCATTGGGAGCGATCCTTCCTCAACGACAACGGAGCAGCGTACATTGAGTCCAAGCCGAAAGCGAAAGACACCCCCGGGCGAGGCGGAAGCAGCAACGGCGGGGGAAGTGGAGATAACAAATCCAAAGAACCCTGTCGACGTTTCAACAACGAACGATGTCCCTCGAGCAAAGCCACTTGCCGTTACGCCTACGTCTGCTCTCGGTGCAAGCGCAACCATCCCTTCTCCAAGTGCGATCGCCCGTCTGCGGTTTCTGAGTGATTCCCTTGAGCCTAGAGCTAAGCGGCCGAGATACCTCAGGAACTTTGTATGGACGCTTTTCGATGAGCACTACAGTCCGACCGCGAAATCAACAGAGTTTGACCCACCTTTGCCTCGGCCTCCACTCTCGGAGCACACCCCAGCGCTCCTGAAGACTCTGACGGAAAACCAGCATCTGTTCAAGATCGTCACGCCTATTAACGTCGATGTTTTTGAATCTCTGCTCGTGAAACATCCCAATCAGCCCTTTGTGCGGTCGGTGGTGACGGGGCTCCGGGAGGGTTTCTGGCCGTGGGCTGATACTCACCCGGATACCTATCCGCTAACGTACGACGTGTCTGACTGCCCGTTGAAGTCTGAAAGGGAGAGACAGTTCATCAGGGATCAGCGCGACAAAGAAATTGCGCTCGGGAGGTTCTCACCGGCTTTTGGTCCCGACCTTTTGCCCGGGATGTACAGCGAGCCCGTCCATGTCGTTCCCAAGCCGCGGTCCGAGAAGTTGCGACTCATCGTGAACCACAAGATGGGCGAGTTCAGCTTGAATTCCATGATTCCACGTGACGCCATCGCTGGTTCCCCTCTCGACACGCTCAAAACTCTCGGAGACCGCATCCTCTCTCTCCGTCGAATCCACGGCCGCGATGCTGAGTTTGTTGTCTGGAAGTCGGATGTGTCTCAAGCATACCGTCGTCTCCCGATGCACATCCTTTGGCAGGCCAAGCAAATTGTCACGGTTGACGGTCAGCGCTATGTAGACCGTTGCAACAACTTTGGGAATCGCAGAGCCGCCCGGATCTGGACGTCCTTCATGGGCTGCGTAGCCTGGATCGCAAATGACCGGGAAATAGCCAGCAACGTTTACATCGACGACACCTTCTCCGTGGACATCGACGACGTCATTGACTTCTACGAGCCGTACGGGCAGCTTTATCCCACCGCGCAAGTCAAAACCCTGCGCCTCTGGGACGAAATTGGCCTCCCTCACGAGGAGGAGAAGCAAATCTGGGGCCGCCGTCTCACCGTTATTGGGTTCGAGGTTGACCCCAATGTGATGACCTTCACGATGTCGGAGGACAAGCGCGTTGAGCTATTAGCTGGCGTGCGGGAATTCTGCCGTATCCGTGGTCGTCGTCATCTGCTGCATACCTTTCAGCAACTCGCCGGATGGGTCAACTGGTCGCTCAACGTTTATCCCCTTCTCAAGCCGGCGCTCTCGCATGTTTATGAAAAGATGGAGGGTAAAGACAATCCACACGCGGGCATCTCCGTTAACCAGGGCATCATCGACGACCTCAACTGGTTCTCACATCACGTCAACAACTCCAGCGGCGTCCATCTCCTTGAAGCACTCGACTGGGACCCAGCCGACCCGGACGTGGTGGCTTTCTGCGATGCTTCCCTCAAGGGTCTGGGCTGTTACTTCCCGGAAATTGGTCTCGGATACCAGTCGGAGCCGCCCGCCGTCGCCCCCGAGGATCTCATTTTTTACTTCGAGGCTTTCTGTGTCTGCTGGTGCCTTCACTTGATCGCGGAGCTTGTGCGCGCTAGCGGCAAGGTTACCGTGCGTAGAGTGACCATCTGGACAGACAATCAGAACACGTACGACATCTTCAATTCGTTGCGAGCCCTGCCGCTTTACAACGAAATTCTTAAATCAGCCGTCGACGTCCTCATTGCCAATGACTTCAAGCTGCGAGTGTTGTTACTTCCCGGGAAGAAGAACGTGGTCGCAGATGCCCTCTCCCGCTGGAAGAACGCACTGAAGGGTCACCTTACAAGGGCGAAATCAGTGTAGGGCCATACGCTAACCTGTCCGTGCATATCCTTGTGGCTTTTGCGACATTATATTTGAGCCGATGCATTTAGGTTGAACTTTTAGGCGGCCCGCGCGCCTGTCTGGGGTGAGAACACTGAGAAGCCCAGTTTAATTTGCTAACAGTCTATTCGACACAGCTGGCGTTTTGCGTGAGTCTTTCGTTCATTCACGATCTTGATTGATTGATTCACCTCGAGGTGAGCAGGATATTGGAGATGCAGGTGATCATATGCGAGCTCGTTGGCAAATTCTGTTTCACTCTGCCCAAGGATGATCCCGTTCGGGTGCGATTTGCCACCGGTGTTTTGCCCGTCATATCCAATGAAGAGAAAGGCGCCTCGCTTTGCATGATGCGAATCTTGTAGGGGTCCCGGAGTGGGAGCGATGATCGGCACCTCTCTGTCGTTGATTTATTTTTGGGTTCACATTCTGGTAGCCAGATAGATGTTACACACACATTTGTTTATCATGCACCCCACTTTTCTCATCCTCTATTGTGTCCTGAGAAAATCTTGCTTGTTTTGCCGCTTGACCACTCTGACGGATTCAAGGCAATTTTGGGATTCTCAACAAGTCATTTAGGATGGCTGATTTCGGCTGTCTCTTTCGACGGATGTCTGCATGCCAAAACTGTCACAAGCGGGTGAGGATAATCTTCTCTAAAGAAATGCTCCCGTTAATAATTAGCACATACGAAGTACAAACAAGCGAAGTATGAGCTAAATATTGTTTTTAGTGTCTGTCTAGGAGAGACTAGCGAAGCGGGCCGTCAGCCACTTGTAGCATATAAGCGGAGTCCTTCCCTCTGGGAAGGACACACTACTTACTTTGCAATACAACCCCATCAGGAAAATGTTTTCCTCTGGCGGGCGCTGGCAGGCGCTGGCGCATCTGGCGCATCTCGCAGTCTCGCCAGCTCACGCCAGAATGTCCGCCAGAATTGATTTATTTGATTTCGATGCTACCACCGCTGAAAATTATTTAAGACCTCAATTTATGCCTGCAATGGTTCGGATTCGACGAGAAACGCGCAGAAATCCATTTTGATCGGGTTTAAAATAGTGTTTACTCAAGTCTAATTGGCAACGGAGTCCCAACGTGTAACATCCACGGTGCAGTGCTGACCGTACCTACCCCTCGGGTCCCAAACGGTACGGTCTTTGCGTTGAGCCCTTGCCCCCCGGGACGTAAGTAGGGCAGGACAGCACCTACCCCTCGGGTCGCAAATGGTACTGTCCTCCCGTTGACCCTTGCCCCAGCGGCCGCAAGTAGGGCAACGGAAAATACATACCCCTCGGGTCGTAAATGTATTATTGTCACATCAACAACATGACTCCCATCATATCGACCTCCGGGTCCGAAGGGATGTTGTCGCGACATCTTTTGTCATGATGCAGTGCCTCGGGTCCGCAATACAGGATCCCTCGGTACCGCACACAATACCTATATAAACCTGGCGAGACAGAGAAAGCTCCTCAGCTTCTCACTCTGTCTTGCCAGGTATGTCTCTTTGTCGCCTCGATTCTCTTCGCTATCTCACTCTGTCTTGCCAGTCCCGTCTTATTGCGCTCCCACCCTTACATTAACATGTATTCCCACACCTAATTTCTTACTCGTACGTACTTCCCTGTACTCGCCATCTCGGCATCTCGCATCGTCTCCGAATAGACTCCTGGGGGCCTCTCCGAGGCTGCTCTTTGCTAAACACTCGAGCTCTTGCATGACCAGAACGAACTACGGCAATTAGACCTTTGGAGATCAAGCTGAGGGTAAAATGTTTGCAAGTCTTTTCAAACTCCGCTGCACGTGTTGATATGGCGGGATGTTGATGCCAACCATCGCCACGTCTCTTGCTCTTTCCCCTCATCTCGCCTGTGTCCTCTCGTCAAGCTCCCCCCCTCAATGTATCAAGGCCGTTAAACCTGTCATCTATCTTTTGAGACCCCACTGACCTTTGGTCTGCCCTTGTTCTCGCCTTCCTGGATCCGCAAGATCTCTCTCGCTTTGGCTTGCGCTGTTTGCTTAGGGCTCTGGGGCTCCATCTTCTCTATACACCTCTCATTACCCTCATCTTACTTCCAGTTGGGCATTTTTTTGCACTCCCAGCCGCCCTGTGTGGAGAGCGTCAGAGGGGCAGCAGTTCTCGGAAGTGAGCAGGTATGATTTGCGGCAGCTTGAGCTTCTTTCAGATGGGTATGTTTCAGTGCCGCCTCTTTTTTGATGAAGGAGAATTCCACCGGGGCTGAACGAGCTTTGATCGATTCCGCAAGAATTCTCTTTTAAGTCCTCGTTCACTCCGCGCCATCCGCACGCTTGATCTTTGGGGCCATGGTAGACAGCCGCCTGGATAGCGTAATGAGACCGAGTCGAGATACTGTAGCACAAGAATGGCATGTATGTAGATGGCCATGAGAGGGAGGATATTGTAGCATACCGTGCTGCATTTGTGAAGAGATGGCTGGAAGAATATGAAACACGAATGGTGGTGTATGACAATGACGGGCATCCAGTCAAGGGCCCTGAAGGTTATGTGCTTGAGGGGAAATATAGATGCCAACCATTTCGAATTATTCTAGTCACTGCTTTCAGGGCCATATTGCAATGAAGCAACAGTATCGGGAAAGGGCTTCTTTGGTGGGGCACGACCGTTGTTTTCATTGTCTTGACGGCAATAGCGTAGCGAGGAACATTGAAACAAAAAAGCCAGATCAGTGGTCGCACAGTCCAGGGAAACGACAACATTTAGTGTGTACCAGCGGTCGCCGGCTCTCTCTATTTCACTCTTTCTTTGAGTCTCAATGAGCTGCCAAACTGGGCCGTCGCACGGTGCGATGGCCCCTCAACTTACATCTACCAATGCCAGTCCGTACGGCGAAGGAGCGCCGTTTGGTGATCCGTAAGTGTATTGTGCTTCCTTCCAAGTTTTTCTGACGCTTTTCTGTCAGCTTCCAAGTGGCGCCCCCGGACCCGTTTATTATGATGCACACCTCCTAGGCCATGGCCCTCCACCGTACATCAAAATTAAGCTTTCGTTTGCTCATCCGTACCCGTAGGCCTACGGCTGCGATGAAGAGCCCAGTCTGGGCATTTATACGGACGATTGCGGGCTGGGAAAAATGCACTCGGATGTGTCATTTGGTATTACGCGAGGGCTCAGAACCTGTGGAGATTTTTGCTTTTCGGGTTCTGAATCCAGGGTGATAGCCACCACGATTCTGAGCAAAACTATCTCTTCGGTTTTGCTCCTGCTGCCCTGGTTGTTACAGCTGTTCAAAAAGTCCTTGAGACAAATGAATTTTTTTTCATCCATGGTTCCCAAAATGGATTTGACCAAATTGGGCTGTGTAGGCGCCAAAAAACACGTCTCTCGCTTCCCTTCGTCTCTGTCTCTCTCTCTCTGCGTCCTCATCGCATGCAACATGCCGAAGGGCGCAAACAAGGATGTCCAGCTTGTTCAGCAGGATATACAAGAAATTGTTGACGCCTTTGAGCCGGAAGGTGTGTCTTGACTGTGGTACTCAGATGACGCTAACCTAGTCCTTTCGCAAATACTGCTGGTTTGGGTGCAGACCCAACTCCACCCCCCCGCGCCAGAATAATATTTTCTAGATCTTAAAACTCCGAAAAACTCCGAAAAAACAGAATAAATTATGCTGTCTTGCCGTCAGGCAGCGGAGGGGGGAATGGGGGGAATGGGGGGAGCATCGTCCCCCCCAGCCCAAAAGCTAACCTTTAACTCGACATCTACGGTCAAAACACTTGTTGTCTTCACGCATTTCTCAAACACGTGCTGAGAAAGTATGATGTAATGTCAGGGTGGGGGAGGCGAAGGGGATTTCATGCGGCCTTGTATAGATCCTTGTTCATGGCTGGATGCTTCCAAATTGGCATTTTTAACTTTACAGGCAGTCGGTGCGCCAAAGTAACCTACAACAACAATTCTATTCACACACCTATTGAAGCTGGACGAAGTCAAGCAAGAAAGATGCACGCAAGGCGCCGCTGGCTGAAAAATCTCAAGGGCCATGGCAAGCAAGCAGAAATCGTTGATGGATAGTATCATCAGGAGGTGATCACAGCCACTGCACATGTTGTGTTCGGTAAACTCGTTGTTCATGTCCCTCCTGACGGCTTGCGCAGGCGAAGCAGCGCAGCGAATCCGGGATCAGGAGAGTTTGATGTTCTGGACTCTGAAACTCTTTGTGGAAGCACATTATCAAAATTGCGGTGAAAAGAGCAAACGATTTGAACTGGACACGGAATGAATGTGGATTTCTCTCTAAATGTACTCAACGGAGGCATCATCAGGCTATAAGAGATTATATATCAGCGCATGCCTTCGAGTATTGGGAATAAGAGCACTCACTTTGAGCGAGTTGTTATATTGTGGATCAAACACAAGCAGAGAGATGTCGTAGATCGCTTGCTCATCAAACTTTTTGCGCAGCCCGTCGCGCTGAAGGAGCGTGAATAGAACCATAATGGTGTAGACGCTGCACATGGAGAATTGTAGCAGAAGACTGTGTGGACCTGTCAGATCTAGCCGCTTGCCCCTGTGGTAAGGCTTACTGGTACAAGGTGCCGGGCAACGTAAGATACTATATCTTTCAACGACACCATGGTTGAAATCAGAGAGAGTATAACGTACGACAATAAGATTGATAGCGGTGCAGGCTGCGGTGCAGAAGGAGGTCTGGATGGAAAGACAGATGAGTTTTGTAAGTGCAGACCTGGTGGGCGCGTGACAACAGAAGGCCCGCGCGCGCAGGAAGCTTGCGCACAGAATCACCCCAATGGCTGTGTCCGTCGCTGCCATCTATTATTTATTTCAGCGAACATATTGAAGTGCGAATGAAACGCACGGATCCGAGCCAGATGGAGGTCGGAATCGGAAGTTTGTTGATCTCACTCCACACTTTACCCTTGAATGACAAGATGGACATCCTGTAAGTAAGCATAAAAAGTCAAGTAGCCGTTTCCATGTGAGATGTAAATACTCACGCAAGGCCGGAACCAGCAGGGAGGAGTAGAACTGCCATATCTTCCATTAGATCGATTTAATGACCCCCCAAACTCCGCGCACGTACGGAGACCAAATAACGGAAGAATAGTCCATGGCCTTTTTATAACATTCCAACAACGATCGATGAAGAAAAATTGTGCAAGAAGGACTCCGATGGCCTGAACATCTAAATAAGTGAAGAATAATGGGACCGTGACTTTGGTCATACCGTGACGCCAGGCTCCGCCCAGATCGTCCAACCCAGGGAGTCAAAAGAGACACGTTGGCCGTAGTGGTTGATGCTGGTTCGGTAGATTATGTGGCTGTGGATGGAGCCATAAGTCAGTGCGACCGGTAAAGTTCTCTCCTACTCACATATTCATACCCGCGTGGAGAAAATTGACGAGGAGGATTACAGCGACATGGTAGCTGTGGGACAGCGGTTTTAATTGACATATGCAACAGTCGAAGAAACACACCGGTAGAGTTTGATATCGCGGCGGTGAAACCGCGAATAATATGTGCAGGCCTGAGTAATGATAACACCCAGGAGAAACTGTTGGATTAGGAAACCAATTAGCAGAGCACCAAAAGTTTCGACGATAACATCCGGAGGGATGCAGTGGCAGGAAGCATTGGCAGGGGCGAAAGCGGCCATCGACAAGAAGCGGGTAGTCTTCCAGGCGTGATCATTTTTATAGTAAAAATATTTTAAACTTGATTTCTGCGATGATCGGAACTATCAATTCTAGAGCTTATGCTACATCAATCTAAGGCACGATGATGAGAGCTCGTTATCATGCATATATTGATCTAGGATTCACATTATTGATCTCATTATTATGGCAGAGCGTCATCTCACATGATAGGATAGGATCCGGAGGTTGGGAACTATCAATTCTTTGATTCTAGAACTTATGCTAAGTACATCAATCAAAGGAGAAGCTCTCACGATGATGAGGGCTCGGTTTATCGCGCATATATTGATCTACATTATTGATCTCATTATTATGGCAGAGCGTCATCTCACTTCTCTGACTCTCTCACAGATCAACAGTGAGAATTAATGGATACATCAATAAATCAATATATATATATATTCTTATCATCTATTTTGACCTCGATGCGACTACCCTATACCGAAGGTCTGGCTCGGGAAGCAGAGCTCGCCATCGATCCCGTTTTGCCATAATACATAAATGGCCCATGGGCCATGAACCTCCTCCCACCTCATGCTCCAAAACCTGCCACCCGAGCTGATTACCGCAGTCTTTGAAGATTTACCCCAGTCTGATGTAGCATCGTCCGTCACGGTATCACGAGTCGTTGGCTATGTTGCGGAGAGAACACTATACTCCAACGTAGTTGTCGATCACCAAACAGTCCAGGCACTGGCCAAAAGCTTGACAACACGTCCCGAGCGTGCAGCCTTTGTGACATGTTTGCAGGTCACTGACAAGTTAAAAGGCTTGGATATTGGTGACAACACTGTAGGGTACGTGGTTTAGAATCGTTCCTCGTCCTCGCCATATCTTCATCCTGAACGTAGGGAATCTTTTGGAAGACTTTGTGCTTCATCCTGAATTCTACCCGGAATATAGTCCATCTCTCCCTCCTTTTCACCATCCCAAACAAAGCGCTGCCACTTTTTCATTCCTGGGGGGAAGTTCTGTCACGGAGCCTGAAGAACTTACGACTCCGCACGTTCAAAATCTGCAGAAGTCTCAACACGCAGAACCGAATCCCTCACTTTCTCAGCTCACATCCAGAGTTGACTAGCGTCGAACTGCGATTCCCCGAAATTCTCGAGCCACAAGTACCTGCCATCTCGCTTACGAAACCCATATACCTCCCAGCTATGCGGCACTTTGAGGGGGATTTGGCAGTACTTTTGGCTTGTGTGCATCACTCACCAGGACTCGTCAATGTGAGAACCGATGTGAGGACAGTGCAATTGGGAGACATCACTGTCTTTCGCACTCTCGCAGATCATATGAAGAACATTCAGCGTCTCGGATTCCTCACAAATTGGCCAGTGGGGGAGCTTCTCTCAGTAATATGCTCGTGTTTCCCAAACATCAGAGCCCTTCGAATTTCCAAGTCGGCTGTAAGCAACAATGACGTGGGTCACCCATCCGTTCTATAATCCCGAGATACATGCTAACAATGGTTATAAGATCGAGGAGCTGCAAATTTCAAGTGCGCTGCTTTCACGGTTGAAAAATCTGGAAGAGCTCGCTCTAGATGGCCCAGGCGACTTGCATATAAACTGCGCTTCCGTTGAAAAACTATTGGGGGCGAACTGCCCGACTCTGAAGGAGTTGCAGTTAAGTAAGTCAAGTAAAGCGCTGCCAATGAAGTCATGTACACAGAGCTAATAAAGACGACAGACAGCAGCATCTGGACTATTGTCCCCACTGCTACCCCCTCGGAGGAACGATGGAGGGCTGAATTGGAACCGCGAAAGTACAGGATGGGAGAGTTTCCGTTGCATTGGTTTTGACGAAGTGAATCGTGCTGCACGCCCGAGAACATTGTAGCAGTGTAAACGATTGGGCTGCTTATTAAATCCCCTTGACCACCGTAAGGAATTACACGTCAACGTCAACCTCGACCGAATTTCATAAGCAAAAATTTCTTTCTTCCGGCCCCCACACAACCGCCTTCTTCCGCCCTTCTGCCCAACGGACCGCTGATCCGGACCCTCCTCCTCGTTCGAAAGCTGTTAAAACTTATTTTCGGGTACCAACCCAACTTATGTACGGCCGCCATGCTCATGCTTCCGTCCATGGCCAGCAAGTTAATGCGATGGGCACTGTGTGCTTCCTTTTAGTCAGCCATCCTGGCGTCGAAGTAGAGTCACATAGTTCTATCTTACAGCACGGATCTATGCCCTTAGCCGAACTTTTGCTGGAAATTTCAGGGTGTCTATCGTTTCCGGCTTAGCTGTCAAATGGCCTCTAATAAGTTCTATTTAGTTCGGATTACGCCTCGCAGAGTTCGATGACGGAACCAGATTCCAAGCAGTCATTCCCAGAAAACGGTCGAGTCATAAATCGAGTTTAAACTGGAGTTTACACAAGGCTAATCGTCGAGTAAGCAAGATATAATCCGATTCCTTCCACTCCTCCTCACGCTCTTCCCCCTGAGGTTGTAAACCCTCAACGGTTGCAAAAGAGTACGCTCCTCTCCACCCCTGCGGTCTAAGCGACAGTCGTAGCAGTGAGTAGCTCCCACTTTTTCACTCCTCACGCTCTTCCCCTGCGGTTGTAAATCCTCAATGGTTGTAAAAGAGTACGCTCCTCTCCACCCCTGCGGTCTAAGCGAGAGTCGTAGCAGTGAGCCACTCACCTTTTTTATCACACTGCATGGTGAGTTTCTGATTTACGCATCGACTTAGTGCCGTTCAGAATTTCAACAATTTACGGCAGCGGTTCCACGACACCCCCGATTTTCTATATAAACTCCCTGGCAGGCAGGCAGTGGTTACCCCTTACTGGTCTTTCCCACTGCCTTGCCAGGTGAGTCGTTTTTGAGTATTGTACAATATTCCTCCTTATCGTTCCATCTGGACAGCGTAGCGCATTTTCTCGTTACCCACCCTACATATCATGTTTCACACACAGACACTCCTACTTTACACTGGTGGATAGCGGGGATTTTTTGCCTGGGGGGAGAGAAGTCCCCCCGTACTCCAGGACTACACTGGAGGTCAGGCCCCACAGGGTTCTAACCGCACGTCCTGCCTATTCAATGGCCGGCCAGTCCATGTAATGTACTCGCTCTCATGTATTTCCCGTCCCTATAGTTTTGCGTAGTTACGCCATCCAGAAACGGCACATAGACACTGGGCCGCTCTCCCCCGGGGAGCGGTTGATTTGGCTAAACCGCTCGCGTTTACTTCCCTCAAGTCGCAGCTCTGCTCGAGACGATTGGTTGGTCATGGGCTCGAGGCCTTGCCGGACAGCACACGATCGCGCATGGTTTAGAACGGGATACGTGGGATTATTAGGTGCGGGATTGAGTGACTTTTGTCTGCACCAGACTGCCGTAACTCGTCATGATTTTCGCTCCGGCAGCCCATCTGTAGTGTTTCGAATTTCCGGCGAGTTTCTGGCCGGGAAAGGGTCTTGCGAAGATTTTCCGGCTACCAAAGCCCGCGGAATCTGGTCATTTTTGTCCGCACCAAGCGTAGCATTTTTGGTCTCGGGACCTCATTTTTGTCCGCACAGGACCTACTATCCCCCCCCTAGATCACTGACAGGTAAGGAAAATCGGTGAATAGCATTTTATGCCAGGGTTTGGGGCTCAAGCCGAGTACATAGCTCGTTAGAAAAATGTCTTTTACATAGGTATCACATTTTACTTTATGAGAAACGGTTAAGAATTGGGCCAACGGTGTCCCACGGATTCACGGAGCAACCGCCGGGGAGCACCCGTATTCTCAACATGCTTTTGCTCTCCAGGACTCTGCTTGGATTCGGGGTCGAGCCCAAGTCGAATAATGTCTGCATTGCAGCACAAGCTGCTAAGCAACCCGAGTTCCTCAAGTTCCCCGCAACTCACAATACTCCACACTTCAATTGCCTGCCACATTGTCAGCATCAGGCCAAAAACATCCTCAAAACAATCGTACCGAATGGCGGTGTACACCGCAGAAGCCGTAAAGCTAGCATAACACGTGCTTGGGAATTCAGTGACGGTGCCTTTTAGAGGGCCATATTTGCGACTTGAGCCTAGCTAGACACTTCACTAAAAATACACACGCTGAGTTTTGATACTCTGCCGGTGAAGTGTGCTTCAGGTGAACAAGGGTTTGGAGGGAATATCGAAGTCCAATAAATGTGAAACGATGACTTATGCCAGAAGTCTCCGAACCAGAATTAGCTCCGACAGCCCTGGGCTATCCAACTTCACGTAGCCCGAAATCTCGAAGCGGGAGGTGGATCGCATGACAAAGGGTGCGTCAGGAGGGCACCGATCTGCTTCCGAAAGGTCGTATGGGTCGGGTGCGTTGAACCACATCTCCTCGAGAGCTGCAATATCAGTCGGTGAGTTGATGTCGAGGTTTTCGTCATTGACCAGGTCCATTACGGTAGGCGCTGATCGAATTGCTGCTATATCCTCGGGTGCGTCAGGGGCTGCAGGAACATGTACAATGCATGTGGTCTGCTGAACTTGGGAGAGTCGTCGGTATAACCATATGTGTAGTAATCGTATAGCTTGGCACATTCGACAAGGTTGTCGGGAAGGCCCTTCGAGTGGAGTTGAACCGGCCAAGCCGCGATGCTGTTCGCTCATCACATATTTCAGATGGCATGATAGGAAAAACCTTAATGGCGACTGCCTAGGAATAAGAAATCAGTACAAAAAAATAAATGAGTGAACGATAAAATATACCCCGAGAATTTTCACGTTTGAGTCTCTAGCAGGGGTTTTCCAGTAATCAAGGGGATTTTGTACCGAAGTCCAAATCATACTACGGAATGGTTCTCTGTTGTATGCCAAGCCGTCAGCTGTGGAACCAGAGACGTCGCATCGGCCTGTTTCGAGAACTTCCCGGTTCGCTCATGCTCGGAAAACTGTCTCTATCGACGACGGCAAGCCCGAAATCTTCGACACCACCGCTCCCACTGCCTCGTGTGCTCTGCTGAACTTACAGCTAATAACAGTACCGAAGGCGCGGCCAGATTTTGTTCCGTTTGGGTTGTTTTCAAATAATTACCAGTATCTCAATGGGTTCTTCACCAATCCGCATGAAACATAGCCAGAAATCTCAGGCTAATTCATGCGGAATTAGTGATAGAAAAAAAAGTTGGGAATATATCTCATATTGAGTAACATAGGCTGATAGCTGCATTTTGCGGGCCAATCCAGTTTGTGGACAGCTAGACACATCACAGTGGCATATATTTTTGTCCAAGGAGGCCTAAACACATTCCGAAGAACACCATAGACTCAGATTTCGAACAACCTCAGTGGTGGTCTTGAATATGGCAATATTTCCAGGTCACCTGTGGTTGTGCTCTGTTTCTGATGCTAATAGACTGAGCTGTCAAACATTCTGAGCATAATAAGTCCTTCAGAGTGCATTGAAGCCTTTCCAGATAAAATTCTGCATCATTTGAATATGGTTGAATGCTCAAAAACTGTATTGACCTGCAAAATGTAGTCATCGGCCTATGTAGTCAAATATGAATATTTTCACAACTTTCTTTCTATCACTAATTCCGCATGAATTAGCCCGAGATTTCTAGCCATGTTTCACGTGGATTGGTGAAGAACTCATTGAGATACCGGGAATTATTTGAAAACATCCCAAAACAGAAAAAAATCCACTCGTGTCTTCGGTACTGTTATTAGCTGTAAATGTCACGGTGTTGGGTGAAGCGCAGCCTCCTACAGAGAGCCGATAGTTCTTCGGCGGAGGCTCAGCATAAATGTGTCGGTAAGCCAGTCACGGTGGAGTCGCACTCGACGGCGCGACGTACGTTGTCAAAATTTCTTCCCCACACCTTCACTCAATGGATTGCACAGGTATCGCAAAGCATCCTCGGGCGCTCGTGAATACGATCGTAACGTGCTCCCATTGATGCTCGTTGTTGTCGTCGCTCTCGCTGTGTTTTCCTGAGACCCTATCAGTCCTTCTTTCTTGAACTGCCTGCTCTTGTACATTTCTTTTCCCCTCCATTGTACGATAGGAATTCTCCTAGACTCGTGAACCAGTCGACGTTAACGAAGAATCTCAGTGAGAGACGGGGACGTAAGCCTGAATTACTAAAATCACACAAACAAAGCCAACAATCAGACAAAGAGTGCACAACAGGGAGATCATCGTTAACGAGGACTGTCGGTATCCAGTAGGCTCATGGAACCAGCCGGTCCCGTGATGATTGATGCCATCGTAAACTCGACAATCTCTGGGACCGGCTGGGCCCCCCACGTCGCCTGTTTGGCAGATGACTGATTCTCCCCGCCATTTCAGACGCTGACTTAGAAAAAATGAGGAAACGGGCGATTTTGCACTGCAGAACCTCGAAGGTTTCGACCCCAAGTGTATTAGTGAAAATGGATAACTTTTTATTTCTCTATCCACTAGCATCAAGTTGTTTTTTTGGTGAAAGAAAATATTACAGGGGTCTCATTTGATAGAGAAGAAAAAGTTATCCACTTTCTGCTAAGCCACTTGAGGACAATTTCTAGGAGGTTTCGGACGCGTTTTTTCTAAGTCAGAGCTCAGAAATGGCGGGGCGAAAATCCATCACCAAAACAGGCGACGTGCGGGCCCAGTCCGTCCACGAGGTTACCGTTTTGTTGTCGTTTCCATCATATTTGTCCTGATGTTGTATGTATTTGGTTTCTTCCCAATCTGTCCTCGCTTACTGTGTCTTGTGACCGAGTGGACGTCGACTGGCCCCTGCGAGTCTAGGTATCCAGGACTGTCCGAGCGTTAGCGAGTGATGGATTTGGCTTTATTTACCTGGATACCGGATGGGACGAGCCTAGGATTCTCCTCTGTCGATACAGTTCCTTATGTAATACATGGATTTTGATGGACTGGATGTATTCTTACTTCCGAAGAGGACTCAGTAGCTGTGGTATTCTGGTAGCCAAGTCCCCATTTATGGAGCGTCTGATAGCTTTTTGCCATTTCGTGGTAGCTTCTGGTACCTTTGGCTCCGAGCTCCGTAGCACCTAGTAGCAGATATTAGCCAGTGGTATCCGACAGTACTAGTAGACCGTTGTAGACGTTGAAAGAGCGCATTAATTTTGTGGTATGAAACAAAATCACCCTCTTTATAAAATTAATCCATTCTGTCCGTCTGAAGCCTTTTAAACTCCGCTTTTTAATCTATCATTCCGGCATCTTGGATCAACGTTCTTATTTTAGTTACATCCAGCAAGTGGGAGCCGGCGCGAAGCGCCGGCGAGTGCTTGTAGCATTGAAGATAATCAAATACTGAATGTAACGGACAAGGATACAGTATCGCCGGAGTAGCTGAGGTTAGAATGTAGTACTACTCGAATGACAATACCGCTTGAGTAGGAAAATAAAATGAATGCGCTACCTGCTTAAAGAGTATCAGTTCAAGCCAATACGAGAAATAGAAGGGCGAAGCACTATCAATACGAGATGATTCTACCTGTTTCGACTCTCGAGTCATTGGTAGTGAGTGTCTGTGACACGCAAGATGTACAGCTGCCCGAATGAATGATGGACACGTGTACGTACGGACATGAGGATTCCCCACAGCGATCAGTGGGCGTCCTCGCAATATAAGGAAATGGATGGGATGCCTCACAAACTTCCATATTCGCCCCACACCGCCACAGTTTGAATAACCCATTTATTGACTGCGGTTTCAAGTACATGGATCATGACAGCGCAGACCACCTGTAGTACCGGAAGTCGCCAGTTGCCCGGTGGCGGGGTTAGATTTACTGGAGCACCAGCACCGAGCGTTGCACCTCCCAGCTTCTCATACAGATCTTCATGGAGTTCTTACTCAAGGATAGAAACATGCTGCATTCAGCTGCAGAACATTGACCTTCGCAACGGATCTCTTTGAGGGTCGTACAACTGTCGAGCTCCACATATCTTGTGCTTGCATCATCAGCTGCCTGTCTGAAACTTCCCCATCTCCGACATTGCTTTTTATTCTTCTCCCACTCAATACCCGCCACAACTTCTCCGTCGCGGTCTCGGTCGGGGAGTGTCTCTGTCAGGATTATCATGGAGAGGGTGTTCCCTGCATTATGGATTGCAGGTGCAGACCATAATGAACCTCAGGGGACAGATGTACCTCCTGGTCTGCGTGTCACGACTGGAGTTTATGCGGATTATACTGGGAATCTGACGCGAGTCTTCAAACTGCAGTTCCTGTTCCGCTTTGCTATATATCATTATGAGATCAATCAGGAACATCACATTCGTGGTCGATTTGAACGAAGTGGCTGAAGATAATGTGAGATGGATGTTTACGACGACCACTATCTGGGGAAGGACGGAGAGTTTGTCTGGTCCATTCCTTCGATGGAATTTCTTGGAGAAAGTGCTCGAGTCGCGGATGTTGAGGTTGTGCAAGAATGGGTGGCGCAGATCATCATGCCACTCTCTGGGAGGATGATCAGTGAGGAGGTGTAGATGTCGTACGTACCTATACAACAGCCTGAAGAGGTGCAATTATAAGCAATGACGAACACACCACCCGTAAATACAGATCTGGGCAATGGACAGTATACCGCCCATAAATTACCTCCTGCGAGTGGGTGAGTGGATTGTTTGTACCAGCGGATATATATGACACTCACCTTGAATTGGTTTCGAGGCTGCAGTTTCCCTACTCTTCTGGACCGCTAGCGCCGGCTCGTCCGCCTCGGCATTGCGCGAAGACTCGTTCCCGTCATCCGCTTCACTCACACTGCCCGCTCAAATATCCTGGCCTTCTGTCCCCTCTGTCCCCTCTGTTCCTTCACGAAACGCTCGGCTCCTCCCCTCCATCTGCATCCTCTACATTCAGCAGGCCCTCGAGGTACTCAACTCCACCGTTCGTGGTTGTTCCTGCCCGAGTACCGCGGGTTATTTTAATGCTAGAATGGTTGTTTGAACTGCGTGTGAACAGCGTTCGAACCTGCGATATCCTTTGGCCTTCGAGAGCCGGAAATATTGCCGACCGTTGAAGTTCGAATTGGAGGAATGTCGGTGTGGATGCGGTTTGAACCAACCTAGCTCCCCCCACACAGAGAACGGATGGTGCCACTGGATATGGATCCGTTCGCACCAGAATGCTGCAAGGGTACCGTCCGAGAGTGGGAAAGTGATTTACATATAAAGGGATTATGTGGGTTGGAGATCCACTTCTTAGGTGGGTCTTTAATCAGAGGGGTCTAAAATCTAGGTGGAATTTCCATGCCTGGATTGACACTACGGCATTTCCCAATTATATGGAAGTGAAATCCAGCAGGCTGGATTCAATGTTTAATTACGAGTCCTAACTTGTTTTATGATTCGTTCTTTTGAGCCCGTTTCCCGCTGAACGGCGAAAAATTCAGGACGTTTTGATTGAACTTACACATGTTTGCCTGCTGCACTGCCTCGCCGCAGTCACCCACCAGATAAAAATGGACCACTTACTGACAGCGGCCCGACCGGCTAACAATAAATGTACGGAGTCATTTTAGTGCATTCGCCGCAGATTTGGTTGCCGGTAATTTTATTGTGTGGATCGATATATATCACTGAGTCACTGATATCTTATGGGAGTCACAGGCCGACATTCCGCTGACGCACCGCATTACACCTAAATAAAGCCTGTGCGTAAACGGTGAATCGGAGATGTCCTATTTTGAGCTCGCAGAGCCAACCAACCCAAAGGGGGTACTGATATGAGTGAGTCTTCAACGGAGGAGAAGGAGGATGACTCCCATAAGATATTTATGACTCCGTCCGGATATATGTGTCGGAAAAACCAAATTTGAATGGTAAGGTCTGATCAGACATTATAGTGAATTTTTGAATCCTGTGAGAAAAATATTTGAGATGAGCGCCAAGTATGATAAAAATAGACATTACTGGGCGTGTCTACCGCTCGCAGTCGAAATGTATGATGGGTGTATGGCCCACAGAAAGTCCACGGAAAACTTGCAACACAGCAACTCTCTATACCTTCTCAAACTCTCTGCCTTTTAGTTATTACTGTCCTGGCCAGCATCCCCTGCTCTGCTTTATTCCTCGAAGGCCAAATATTTAGGCCTGATATAGTTCCCTTTTTCCATTGGCCCACTTCTTCATTTGATGGATTTGTATGCTGCTGTATTTCCTTTGATTAGAAGGATGGTTGCTTTTTTTGCCATGCTGGTGTTCAATCCACTTGTGAAAAGCCTTTGATTTTTCAGGACTGCCTTGACTGTAAATTATGGACTGGTGGCAGGAGACATGGCAAATTTCACTCGTGGTTGATGCTGGATAGATCCTCAATGGTCATAAATTTAAATAACTTGGCATCTGCTTCCTTGTCTCATGTATTTCTCACTAGGTTCAAATCTGTGTGCGGTGTCTTCCATCGTCTCTGCAACAACTCCTCTCTTAAATCGCCTCTGGCTTGCGTGGAGCTCCACTTTCTGATTAGGTCATTGACAATCTTCATCGGTCTCATTCAAACCATTCTTTTTACAGCGTTATATCCAAATCTTGAATCGTTCTCTCCGTTTTATTTCAATCAATCTCGTCTGGGGCATAGCTCATACCAGTTCTATTCTGCTCGCTAATTTGCCTGAAATGTTGGACGTTCTCTGTTCATGTCATTTCCGTTCTTTGTATCATTTATCATGGGTATTGAATCTCGGCCGGTTCCTTCGTCTTTTCTTTCACATTAATCTTGATATAACACCCAATTTCTTCCTATCCATCTCATCGCTCTGTTTGGGGTTTCTGGGATTCCTCGAGAGCCATCTCTCAGCGAGCTTTGTTCTTGGAGCTCTGCTCTGGGTGGTATTCTTGGGCCTTCTCTCGGGTTTCGTTGCGTACTTACAGCTATTAACAGTACCGAAGGCGCGGATCGAAAATTTCCGTTTTCGGAGCTTTTTGATCCCCGCCAAAGAATTGTTCGTATCTCTCTTATTTCTGCACCGATTGACCTGAAACCAGGCTAGATCGTCTGGAATAATTCATGCGCAATTATTGATAGAGCCATATCCTCAAAAATATTATATTTTCGAACACCTCCAAAATCCCACTTCCAACACAAGATTTCTGTCTACCGCGCTCAAATCATGTCCGAAGGGTCTCGATTTCCGTGAGAAGCGACCTTCACACGTTTGAAAAATCGTCATAGAGTCAGAAATATTTTTATGGCCCGCCAAGACAATGAAGACATCTGCCATGCGGTAGAGACATTTTGAACAGGAAATATGTATCTGGCTCCAGTTCTCTGAGTTCTCAGCCAAACCGGCTGGTGAAATGTTCTAACGGGATGAAGATTACCTCAGTATGCTCTTATTCCATTGATTCTGAGGAACACCTGCGTCGAACATTGCTAATCGGTCGCATTGCGATGCGGTGATCATCAGATCACTGTGATGATCACTCGCGCCCACAATGCGTCACTGCCTGCCCTTTGTCCTTAGACACCACTCTCTCCCATGGCAAGAAGACGTCAAGTTCCTCTCAGAAATAACTATTCACGCAATCTAAAGTGATGGGTTATTCGCCTATCACAGAAACACCACAAGGGCTCCACCGAGATTGCCAATCTGCTTGCCCTCTATGTGTCGTACAACAGGTGCCACAGGTTTGGAATGAGATTGGAGAGGTTATGAATCCCTATCCTGCCCCCTGAAGTGTTTTGATTCTTGACAATTGCTGCACACACCATGTTGACAGGGTTGAAGAAATGTGTAATGCAAGGTGTGTTTATCATTTCTCTCATTACTATGGCTGACAACACTTTTCAGAGGTATCAAGCTCATCTATCTCCCAGCGTACTCACCAGACCTCCACCCAATTGCAAAGTGCTTTTCTTAGATCAAACATTAAATTTGTCACAACGACAAGAATTCCGTAGGATCTGCGAGGGCGACAACAAGGCGGCTCCATATGTGTTCTTATACAATGTGATGGATCTGATAACAGCCAAGGCCTCACAAGGGTCTTCTCTCACTCAGGATATCTGTAGTCAAACATCCAATCGAATAGCTATGACTTCAACATGCCAAGTTGATGATGTGATTAGCAATCTTCGCCGCAGGTATTCCTCAGAGTCAATGGAATAATAGCCTACAGAGGTAATCTTCGTCCCGTTAGAACGTTTCACCAGCCGGTTTGGCTGAGAACTCAGAGAACTGGAGCCAGATACATAGTTCCTGTTTCAAAATGTCTCTACCGCCATGGCAGATGTCTTGGCGGGCCATAAAAATATTTCTGACTCTATGACGATTTTTCAAACGTGTGAAGGTCGCTACTCACGAAATCGAGACCCTTCGGACATAATTTGAGCGTGGTAGACGGAAATCTTGTGTTGGAAGTGGGATTTTGGAGGTGTTCGAAATATAATATTGAGAATATGGCTCTATCACTAATTGCGCATGAATTATTCCAGACGATCTAGCCTGGTTTCAAGTCAATTGGTACAGAACTGAGCGAGATATGAACAATTCTTTGACGGGGATCAAAGATCTCCGAAAATGGAAATTTTCGATCCGCGCCTTCGGTACTGTTAATAGCTGTAAATTGACTTGGTTCTTTTCCGTCCCATTTACGACTGATCTTCACATCAGTCATTACGGGCTCGGTCGCTGGGTCAATTTCATGCCTAAACCACAGATTCGATTGAATCTGTGTTCATATCGTATTATCCTCTTCATCTACACGCCGATTCGGTGGAGTAGCTGATTTATTCTACCAAACGGTTTTTAAGTCCGCTATGCCGTTGCCTGCCGCGGTCGGCCCGGCGTTCAAATAAACTCGGACATGTGAACAAGCAGCACCTTCTATCTGCGCCTCTCATCCGACGGCCGAGCGTCGAGCCCTCTCAGCATCAGTGGTCAACGAGGTCAACGAAAGTCAGGTTTCCAGTCGCGAGCCGATAGATACAATAAACCAAAAGTTAGAGCCAACCGAAGTGGTGGGCGCGGAGCCACCGCACTCTTGTACACATTAAATATAGTCTCAAAAGAAGAGGTCATTTCCGGCAGGTAGGACAGTTCGTAAACGAAAGGGAATCAGTAGTATTACATTGCATCGCTCCTTCAAACCGCTCAGGCCTCCAAGAAGAATTCGGGGATATTCACCGGTTTCAGAATCAAGCGATCTCCAGCACAAACCCGAGGCGTCTCATTCAGTGACAGAACTTTCAGCAAGATCAACACGTTTCCTTGGTCCAATGGGCGAGCACATACCGAAAGCACCTGGCGGTTTGCCCTTCCGGTCACATTCTTCCAGTTCGAGGCGTCTTGCGTGAACTGCGGGCCCAATCCCGCGCGCAAGGTAGTTTGGAACTAGCGCCGGTGTCACCCGCATCTCGAAATCCTGGCGCAATTTGGCCACCACGTCGAAGTAATACCACTGAGAAATCAATCGTCAATGCCGCCAAACACATGAGTTTATTTCACCTGATATCGTCGTTGTGCAACGTAATCCATGAAAAATGGCGCTGGACTCCATGCGGCCATCAACCGTCCAGCGACTTGGCAAAGTAATATTGTGTTTTCGACGGCATTTGGTTGCCCTCAAGGTTTCCTTCGGCGATAGACTGCATTAACAGTCGGTCACGGAGCGGAACTCAGCTGTCATATTTGCGTAGGGAAGCGACGTCATGGGACAGTGCGTATAACCCGCCTAGATGACCGGCGTGAAAATCACACAAATCAATCCTGCGACAATACGCACCTGGAGTGCCGATTCTTGCTCCAGTTCGGCCAGAACGGATAAATATTGTTGATGTACGGAGACAATGCCCAACTTCTGATCATTTGGCGCTATCGCCAGGGCACCAAGGAGCTGATAGTCGTATGTAAGCTGAAATGATTTGGACACAATGAAACGATACCGCGATGAGCCAGTCAAGACAGGTATTTTCCATCGCGGATCTGATTTTCTAGAAACCGCCGGGTCAGTTTTGCTTCACCTAGGCATACACATGAAACTTGCAAGCGAGGTGTCGAGTACAAGTGCTTGTCCATC